>JBBPBX010033484.1:16817-28500 GCA_038048925.1 Garcialebias charrua
ATACAGTATATGTGTGTGTGTGTGTTGAACTTTTTCTTAAAATAACCGACATTTTGCCAAATTATAAAATTTAAAAAGGCAATACCCTGATGCATGCTCAATAATCCAGGTAGAAAAATCCAAAGAAGCTACGTCTGGTCCTCTGGACATTCAAAAAACATTTTTTGTTTTGTTTTGTTTTGTTTTTTGAGTGTCCAGAGGACCAGATTTTGCTTCTTTGGATTAAAAAGGCAATGTATTTTGAAAGGTGCTTTGAAACTTTTGCACTAAAAAAATTCCATATTAAAAAAATATTTTTTAATCTTTGCTTTATTCCATGTTACAGTTGTTGATGGTTCCTTTGGTGTATGGCTTCAGCACAGCATTAACAAATGTTAACTGTGATATATTTGTGTTTTGAAACTAGGCAAACACAGATTAGTTCTTTTAAAAACACAATATTCAATTAAATTCAAAAATATTTTATTAATCCCAGAGGTACATTAAATGTTGTTGTAACTCATCATCCGGATTTCACTTAAATATATGTTCTAGATGCTGATGGCTGTGGGCAGGAAGGATCTCGTGTAGCGGTCTGTCCTACAATGGATCTGAAGAGGCCTCTGACTGAAGACACTCTGTTGTATGACAGCCTGATGAAGAGGATGCTGAGGGTTGTCTATAATGTTCTTCATTCATGAAGAATCCTTCTTTGTACAATCATCTCCAAAGGTTCTAGAGAAGTCCCCAACTGAGCCAGCCTTCTTTATGAGCTGGTGCTGCTATACCCCAGCAGATGATGGCAGAGACATAACACTCTCTACAACAGACTTGTAGAAGATATTCATCATCTTGCTGCAAACGCTGAAGGACTTCAGCTTCCTCAAGAAGTACAGTCTGCTCTGTCCCTTCTTATAGACAGCTACACTGTTGCATCTCCAGTCCAGTCTGCTGTCCAGGTGAACCCCAAGGTATTTATACTTCTCCACCACCTCCACTTCTTCTCCCATGATGGAAATAGTGTTGGATCTGTTCCTGTTTCTCCTGAAATCTACAATCATCTCCTTTGTTTAGTTTACGTTCAAGATATGATTGTTTCTGCACCATGCCACAAAGTGGTCCCTGTACTCAGCTTCTTGTCCATCTCTGATACAAACGACCACTGCAGAGTCATCTGAATATTTCTGCAGATGATAGGAGTCTGTTTTGTACTGAAAATCTGAGGTTTACAGAGTGAAAAGGAATGGTGAGAGTACAGTCCCCTGTGGTGCTCCTGAAATACTGACCACCTGGTTAGACACACAACCCTTCAGTCTCACAAACTGTGGTCTGTTTGTCAGGTGGTCTTTGATCCAGGTGATTGTTGAGGCCTCCACCTGGGTCTGCTGAAGTTTCTGACAAAGCAAATCAGGCTGGATTGTGTTAAATGCACTGGAGGAATCAAAGAACATGATTCTCACATTGATGTCTGCTTATCTGTTATGCTGTCGGAATATCTGATTCAGCTTCAGCTCCGAAGTCTAACAACCCTGGTCCCAGTTTCTCCCTGGGTCCAGGTTCTTTGTTACTTCTTGTTAGATCTTGTTGAATTTCCATGTTTTTTTTTTAACTATTATTATTATTTGCACATAAAACAAAATAATTAAAATCAACTACCAAGCCAGTTGAGATGTTGGACCTGTGTTGCCTTTTCTACATTACGTGTACTGAGAAGAAGATGATCAAAATCATATTGTTTGCTCAAAATGTTTGGATACTCACTTTACAGTATAAATATAAGTAACTTTCTCATGTGAAATGGATTGGCCAGCTCACAATTTGAAACTGCTGTCACAAGCATACACACAAAATGTGCACCCACACTACTTGAATCAATTCCTGTCTCCGCTATCAATCCATATCTCGATCGTTGACCCCCTGATGTGAGTAAACTGGCCTACAAGCCCAACAGCAACCCAATACTTTATATATTTTTCTGATGTCATGCTGATGTCAAAGTGTCAAAATGAAGCGCTGCCTGCTGGCTCTTGGCAGATCTTCCCACTCCTTTCTGGCCGACTGTAGCTCAAGTTTCATTTGCCTGTCAATGTACAAATGTGTGAGGATGAAAAGTTTTATGACCTGTCATACGGTGCTATTTTCAGCACACCAGTGATCATATTTTGCTTGGTAAATAATTATATTGATTCCCTTCTTGCGCAGCTGGATTTCTGTCTTTCTTGGATGTCTTTTTGTAAAGCAGCTTTGTAGCAAGGTAGTCAGTCTGTGGGAAAAAAGAGTGCCGTTTCTCATGTTCGGCACGCAGCTACAGAGGTAAGACTCAGGTAACCAGCATGTGTAATTACGAGTATGCTGATCCCTGTAAAAGCGCTTCCTGGCCACTTTCTCCTCTGTGCTGAAGTCTTTGGCACGAGTGGTGGAGAGGGTCACTGTTTAATAATGAACAGGTCGAGCCGGCTGTAACGGATACATGCACCTGCTTTATGCATCAGTCAATTACCTAATTAGAACTCTCCCTCCGGGGAAAGCTAATACCTCATCCTGGAGCAGGAGGACATCCCCTTCCATGTGAACAGAGACGCTCACAAGTCAAACGGATACCTGTACGTGTGTGTGTGTGTGTGTGTGTGTGTGTGTGTGTTTAGTCGCGGTGGATTCGTATGTGAGGAACAAAAGGAAGGGGGTCCAGTATTTCTTTGCACAGATCAGGTACCCAAGCACTCACATGGGAAATTGTAGTCAATGCCTTTGTGATCCTATAACAGTCCTTCCTCTGCCCATCTCCTTGCACATGCTGCCATCAGTTCCCCATCCTTTCATGAGAAAATGATATGATGGGCCTTTTCTACTCCCATTTAGAGGGCACAGATTAAATGGTGGTTAGGCCGTCAATTGTTTTCATAAGTTCTCTCTTTTGTACAAAGCAGTTCAACTTTCTTTAGCACTTACTGCAATTTTTTTTATTGTTTATTCATGTGAAAGTTCAAAAAAAAGTGTTTGCAACTTAAAATGTTGTATCTAAAAATGGAAAAAGTTGGTCAGTTTTGTGCTTTCATGGAAACATTTTAAGAACACATAAATGCATATATGTTTTGAAACAGGTTTCAGAGTGAAAACGCCAACCTTGCGTTTTCGTGCGGACAGACAAAACGCCGCCTTTTTAAAATGATAACATGATAACCTCACCTCTAATCTAACCTAGAAGCTGAGGAGGACCTCTTTTTTTGTTGTGTTTACATTTGGCATCCACCTGATAAGCTGTGTGCTCAAACTTCATACCGAAAGTTACCACTGTAACTACCGTACTTTTCGGGGTAAAAGTCGCTTCTGTGTATAAGCCGCTTTGTCCAATTATTGGGAATAATTTGAAAAAATCCATAAATACGCCGCTTCACCCTATAAGTCGCATCTATTATGCGTCACCGCTACGCGACGCGTCAGCACCTCATTTGCCCTGCTGAAAATGGCGGCCACAGAAGCGAGCCAGCACGGAAGGACTTTACAAGATTAACACGGTAAAAACAATTATTTCTTTGCTGAGAAAAAATATATTTCTTAGCTGACATTATAGCACAAGGGTTCCTGAGCTTAACCGTTCACTCTGTAAGCCTAAAAAATATCCGTCGAGTGGTTTATGACTTTAAAACATAAATAAAACCAAAGCTAACGAGACGATTCCGTCTCTAAAAACACGAATAAAAAATCTAATTTTATCTCAAATGTCTTATACAGGTAGTCCCCGATTTACGAGCGAGATCCGTTACAACGAGGCGCTCGTAAACCGGAAATCTCGTAATTTGGAACGGCCGCCATTTCTCTCGTAAATCCGGAATTTCGCTCGTAAATTGGAACGGTTTTCGCTAGCGCGACTAAAAACACTCTATTTTCATCTAAAAACTACTTTTGAGTGCATAAAAATGATCGGAAACGTGTGTCTATATGCTTAACTAACTAACTGTGGTGAAAAAACACATGAAAACTCAGTATTTTTTTCGTTTTTTCCAAAAATTCGCAGCTCGTAAGTCTGGAACCTCGCAGATCAGAGCGCTCGTAAATCGGGGACTACCTGTACAAGGCAACAGTTTGTACATTAAACCCCATATATTTACACTCTGTAAGCAGAAAAAATATCCGCCGAGTGGTTTATGAGCTATATATCTAAATAGTAGGTACAATATCTGTTAACGGTAGCTAACCGCTAATAAAATATCTTTTTTTTTATCTCAAACATCTCATAAAGCTAGTCAGTTGTAAATGACCACCAAATAATTACGCTCTGTAAGTTTCAAGAAAATCTGCGATGTGGTTTATGAGTTATCTTGCTAAAAAACACAGCTAACAACACAGCTAATAGTAGCTACATCCAGAGCAGGAGGCGGGCAGCGACAGAGTCAGTCCGAGCAGAGGAGGCTTTTTTCGGACACATGAGCTAGAAACGGTCGGTGTACTCTCTGGAAGTGTCCCCCTAGCGGACAAAAGTGGTACTGCACCATTTTTTTGCCAAAATGAAAAACTGCGATATCAGAGCCAAAAATGGGTCTAAAAATATGGGAAAAAATCCATAAATATGACGCTTCGGCGTATAAGCCGCAGGACATGCAAATTAGTAAAAAAAAAAAACAGCGACTTATACACCGAAAAGTACGGTACTGTTCTATGAATCCCTCCTGACCGCCAGAGGCGGTGCTCAAGCACTGCCTCTGGCGGTCAGGAGGGATGAAATTGAACTTGTTTTCTGTTTTTGCTGTATTTTATTGGCACAGTTAGAGCACCACGTACAGGTCTGGCATGGTTACTCTAACATTTAGGCCAGGTTATTGAAAACATTTCTAGTACTGGTGTAATATTTAGGAAGATATCATGATAAACAAATTAAAAAGTTTAAGAAAAATTGTGTTTCTGTGGCCTTAGTTTTTAGTTGTGAGAACACCTAATACTGTATGCAGTTTGATTTAACATTGACAACTGTTACCAATGATAAGCCATAAATGCCTTTAAAATTTTTCAGATGTGTTGAAATATTTTCTTTTCATGTGATACAACATTTTTGATAAAGGTTTCTTTGGGGCAAATCATCTATGGATTTTCACTTGACATTTACAACTGGAACAAATTGGTCTAACTCATATGAGGCAGTGTTAAGGTGAAAGATGGGGTTTGTCTGTTGTTTAGCAATTGAGCGGGGGCCACTGGGTGTTCTTATGTCACCCAGCATCATAAAACCCTGTGTTATTTATGATTTAGGACTTCAACTCTCTCTTTGTTTCATATACAATGTATCAGGTGGAAATGATGAAGTGCATATTTAATATATATTTGACCCCGAGTTAGCAAACCTACAGAGTCAGGAGTAAAATGGTAAATGCAGGGAACCTTCTGGGCTGTAAGGGAAAAGGGGATAAAGGGAATATTGGAAACTCTGAAGACATGAAAAATAATGTTTTCTTACTTCTTGTTGATTTACAGATCGTGTTGGAGAGGAGGGAGAAAAAGAGGTTTCCTAATGGAGATGAAGCATGATCCAGAAGGGGTGAGTTTTGTTGGAGAGAGGAACAGATTGAAGGTGCTTGGTAGTTTTGATTCAGGCTGATGTTTGACATTTGCAGGAACAAGATGATGACAAGCTATGTCACAAGGAGCGATGAGGTCTCAGAAGACACAGAGGCGCAGGACGTGAAGGACACAGGATAATTCAAGATTCAAGAGTCAAGATTTTTTTATTTGTCATTCACACCACATGTGGTACATGTGGTGGAATGCAATTGTGTACACAGTGTCTCAGTTACATCCGACAAAGTATTAAAATGTAAAAGAAAAACAGTAATAAGATCTAAGATATGAACTAAGAAAAACGTTAACTAAAACATACTAAGCACTAGTGGCAAACATGGAAACAATAGAAACAATACGCTGAACAGCAGCATGAACATGAAGAATGAACACAGCAACATGAAACAGATCAGCAGCAACATGAAACAGATCAGCAGCAACATGAAATAGATCAGCAGCAACATGATGTGATATTTCACAGTGATTATCCTGATTAGAGATTCATGAGTCTAACAGTTTCAAGGTAGAAGCTGTTCCTCAGTGGTTCACTACTCCTTAACCTCCTTCCTGAGGGGAGCGGGGTAAAAAGTGTGTGTGTGCTGGGTGAGTGGGGTCCTTCATGATGCAGGTAATAATAACTATATTAGTCAAAATTCCTCAAGGAATAAGTTTTACCGGCTGTGACTTAGTTACCAGAAGGTATCTTAATGTTCCAGCTTCAGCCGAATGACTGCCAGGAATTTAAATACTCAGCAGAGCAGTCTTCAGAATCAGGTGCAGGTGTGGAAGGGTGGATGATTGAAATAATGAGCAGTTGTGACCAATAGTATTGTGCAAATAATCTGTTGTCAAAGTATGATGATTAGCAATTGAATTTATTCTTTGAATGTTTGACTTGTGGCTGTTCCCAGATTGCTGTTCACCTGAAATTTAGGCCTCCAACAAGTTACTCTGGGTTTTAGACATAACCTTCGTCTAGATAAATAGGTAGAAAAGTAATACAATTTTAATGGTTACAGTAAATAATTACAGCACAAGTTTGTAATAACTTGAAAACATTTGCTTTAGCTCCTAAACATTTGATGTAAAAATGTTTTTCAACTGAAAAGCTTTTTCACATTTTACCAGGCATGTACAATAAGGCTCTTTTCAGTGTTGACCAAAATGAGCATTTTATTTTCTATCAAATGCACTCTATGGTTATTCTGTGCATTATAATTTACCTTTTGCAAAGTTCAAGAAAAATTTCCCACCACACATAAAAGACTAGTAAACTGAGGGAACACTAGAGCACTCAAGTACCATACCTAACTTGAATACATTCTGGTGCACTATGTTAGCCTGGGAACCGTATCCCACCACTTGTTGTTATGTTGTGTTGATTTTTAATATTTAATAGCTTTTAGGTGGTGTTTTATGCTTAGCTTATGCTTCAGGTTTTATGCTTAGTTGTGCGTTAATCTTGTTTGTTTTTTTGTTTTTAACACTGCACGTTGGCATTTCGGAGAATCACATTTTCAGTCTTCTGTGTAATGTACTATTGCATGATTTGATTGACAATAAAGTTTACTTCACTACTTCACTTTAACAATTCCACAGACAATTTGCAGTACATGTTTGATAAAGTATCAAAGATTATTAACATAATCAGAAATTCTACTTTCATTAAATGTAATGGTTATGCTGAGATCACAAGCAGCTTCATTGCAATTAGAGATGCTTTATCTGTGATTAAGTTATGTTCTGTAGCTTCTGGAGGAAGAGGGAGAAAGTGAACAGCCTGGTTCTCTACAAGATACATGAGTGATGAAGCTTTCACTTCACAGAAGAGGAGCGGTCAGGGGGTGAACACTCAAGATCACCAACATTAGTCTATACAAGCTAATCTATGTTTGCATCAAGACCCCTGCCCCACACATTTTCCTCCATCAGGCAAAGGCATGAACTCCACCTACTCTTCCAGCCAGTAACCAGCAGGACACCATCCAACACCACCTTGACAGCTCATGTTATGGTTTTACTACACTGCAAAATCAATTTCAGTTTATTAATAACAGCTATAGTGCAAATATATGTACTGCAAGGAAGATGGATGGAAGCATAAAAAAGTGGACTTGGATTGTGTTGGGGGTGGCTGGAGCTCAGGTCAGGCAGCAGGCTCCTAAAAATCAATTTTCACACAGGAACACTATTAGAATATTGAGAAGTGAGATGACTGAGTGTGTGCGTGTGTGTTCACTTAGTCTAAATTACCTTGCAACTTTCAATGGAAACTCTTAACTCTGAGCATTCAGAAATTCTCACATCAAATCATGACAAATGTTTACAGTAACCAGTTTATTTTTCTGATACGGCTGAAAATAACAATAAAACGCACTTGTAAACACAAGAGGCATTTCAACTAAATGAATTGGACCCACTCCTTGCCATCTCTTCTGAGGAACAGGGAGAAACCATTGCCCACGTCAGTAACAAAAACGGGGAGGAAAAAAGTGTGCGGCCTTCCTCGGCGAGAAATTTCAAAGTGCTCGCCGAGTCCTAGCTGCTAATACAACTAATGCAGTAATGTAAGGGCCGAGGCGATTAATGAGAGCGCTCTGCCCCTGACATCTCAGACACCCTAATGTTGCTGCAGCGTCTCCCTAGCCGTGCTTTAATCCATCACTGGTCCCTGTAACCCAATTATGGCTTGACGCTTTACTTTTAGCTCCTCTGCTGGGTCCTTCACCCACATCTATAAAAGGGCAAACAGACACTCACACACACACGCGCACACACACACACACTGAGTTTCCAAGCACATTTCTACAAAGATATTTGTATGTACATACAGTGTCATACACATACACTATAGACATTCCCAACCATGCAGTCTGTTGAGCTCTCTTTAAGGGACGACTGAAGACTTTTAGGTGGTCAACTGTTCTAAAATAACTAATACGGGCTGTCAGGGATTCAGCTTCATCATGCACAATGACACAGCATGGACACGTTTTACTTTTTACACAAAGGGTTAAATTAAACTATTTCCAGTAAAATCATGTAAAACCTGTTTTCTTGTTGTAATTGTAGCATGATACTACACTAACGCCCTTCATTCTCTGAGGTGCCTGAGTGCTCTGTTTTAGCTAAAGGGGTGTATGCATTGCATTTTTTATAAAGTTGCCCCCTGCAACATTTATGATTTACCATGAAGGCTTTAAAACAACACTTGGCTGCTTCTCCCACCAGATAATGCTAGCATCTGAAATACGTTGCACACGAGGGTGTCCCGATATGTTGCGGAACCTGGACCTTGTCGGCACCCTCCCTCCTTCGTCTCTGTCCATCAGTTATGTCACACAGAGAGTAACAGCTCTGTCAATCAAGAGATCTATGCACTTGCTTCCTCTAAATCAGGTGGATTGACTCCTTAAGAGTTACTGGAGAAGCCTACTTCCATTAGCCACTCCCAAAGGCAAATTAACTTAAATGTACCCGCTCAATAAAGTTCAAGACAATCATTTGCATGTCAATGTCCTTTTTTCTCTTTCTCCCTCAAGGCCTTCCCAAACATACAGCTGACTTGTGCAAATCCTGAAATTGAAATTAGATTCTGTTACACTCACAATCAGCTTGAAAGCTAATTGTAAAAAGGAAATGACTTGAAATAAAACTTGTAGTGCTTGTAGAAATTTTTCACAGTTTATCAAAACATTTCTTAACAGTGTTGCATCTTTGATATTGCTTTTCTCATATTATAAATCAAAGGCCTAATGTTCCTTGAAGGAATGCATATTGTCAACCATTTATTAAAACAGAATTTCTGATTGATCATACAGTATTGTGTTCTCATTCTGATCATATTTTGACAAAGTTGCAGCCGTTTTGGTCAAACATTAAAAATAATGTTACGCGTAACCTCGTGCAAAATTGCAAGATGCCATGCTCAGCGTATACGTTGAGTCTCAGCTACTATCACTTCCAACTTAAGCACAGAACCATCCAAATTAAATGTTGTTGTCATTTTTGTGTTGGCTAATTTATATTAACTGTGGGAGCCATCTTGAATTGTATTGGCTTCAAAAGTTAATCCATTATAGATGTACAACCTGTGTGATTCCTTTCTGGAAGTTCCATTAAAATGTGTTTGATAACCGAGCAATAGAGCTGACTCCAAAACATAATGTTCAAGTTGCAGACAATGATCTTATGTATTCAGTAGTACTTAGAGTATGTACTAGTACTGACTCTATAATAGTATCATAACTCTCTGGTAGGTCTCATCAGCAACAACGATGAGACGGACTACAGGAACGAGGTGAGCCGCCTGGCCTTGTGGTGCGGACACAACAATCTCACTCTCAACGTGGAGAAGACAAAGGAGATTGTTGTGGACTTCAGGAAGAAGGATGCCCAACATGCCCCTCTGACCATCAACAGCACCGCAGTGGAGAGAGTGGACAGCACCAAGTTCCTGGGAGTGCACGTCTCAAAGGACCTGTCCTGGAGCAGGAACACTGCAGCACTGGCAAAGAAGGCTCACCAGCGTCTCTACTTTCTCCGCAAGCTGAAAAGGGCTGGAGCTTCAACCCCCATCATGAGCACCTTCTACAGAGGTGCCATAGAAAGTGTCCTGACCAGCTGCATCACTGTGTGGTTTGGTGCATGTACTGCATCCTGCCGCAAGAGCCTCCAGCGCATTGTGAGAGCAGCTGAGAAGATCGTGGGCACCTCCTTGCCCTCACTGCAGGACTTACACAGCAAACGCCTCACTCGGAAAGCCCACTGCATGGCAGGTGATCCCACACACCCACTACACAGCTGCTTCAGACTGCTGCCATCAGGGAGGAGACTGAGGAGTCTCCAGGCTCGAACCAGCAGACTGAGAGACAGCTCTGTTCATCAGGCAGTCAGGATGCTAAACACTCTGCCTGCTCTGCCCCCCTCCCATTTGAACTGCCTTAACACTAAAACTTTCTCACACATTACCACACAACACAAAGATTTTAACACTGGACTCTGTGTCATCAAACGGGTTATTCACTAAACTCTCGGTCATGTGCTCATACAGTTTGCACTACTTCTCATACTTGCACTAATGTTTGTATTACATCACTGCCTATAATCATAATACTGTTTACATTCTCTGTTTACATTTATTAATACTGTTTACTTTTATTACTACTGCTTACATGTAATTACTACTGTTTACATTTACACTACTCTAATATCTACACCACTGCTGATACATATACAGTGTGCTCTGAACGGTCTTATTTAGGATGCCCAATGTGCCTTACTGCATATGCCACTTTTTGCCTCTATAACAACATCAACTACTACCTCATACATATACTGTGTACATTAACTCATACGCTGCTTTGCCACTTTGCAAATGTCAATGCTAGAAACCTTAGTTTATTTTAGTTATACTTTTTATACTCTTTTTTTATACTAGTATGCAAAAACTCAGGCCAGTATTATGTTCATTAAATGTTTAATGTTTTAGTTTTAGAGTTGGTGTAAATTTTCATACTCTTATACCACTATGCAAAAAAACTCAGGACAGTGTTAGTTTTACTATTTTATGCTTATGTCTATTATTATATGTTTCAGTGTTTCAATGTTTAGATGTTTACTGTTGCACCGAGGGACTGAGAGAAACGCAATTTCGGTCCTGTGTATGTCCTGTACAGTACATATTGCAGATCTGACAATAAAGTTGACTTTGACTTTGACTTTGACTTTGATAACCAAATTTTAACTCAATATATGTGAAACTGATTGAATTAGAGCCATTTTATATTTTATAAGGTCAGTTGGCTGTGGCAGCCATCTTGATTTAGATTAGCTCCAAAAGTCAAAAACCCTAGAGGTTCCATCCATCCATTATCTTTTACCCGCTTCTTCCATTTTGGGTAACGGGGGTTGCCGGTGCCCATGTCCAGCAATCACGGTGCGATGGGTGGGGTACACCCTGGACGGGTCGCAAGTCCATCACAGGGCCACATAGAGACAAACAAGACAAACACTCATTCACTCTCTCACTCACACCTAGGGACAATTTAGAGAGTCACCAATCAGCCTAACATGCATGTTTTTGGTCTGTGGGAGGAATCCGGAGTACCCGGAGAAAAACCACGCATACAGGGAAAGAACATGCAAACTCCAC
>JBBPBX010033485.1:1591-33222 GCA_038048925.1 Garcialebias charrua
TTTATTTTATTTTATTTACCTGCAGTTACCGTTGTACAGATGAACATGTACTTCCTGTTTATCACTGTTGTATTTAGCTGATCATGACGTCGACCACCGGCCTTTATCATATTTCACATTTTCCCAGACGGTTTTGGTTTTGGAAATGGAATAAACTGTATTCCCCTCTGTAAACACTCAGGTAACACTGCCTGGATTACATGTTCCACTCTGACATGTTTTGGCGTTAAATGTTTTTCTGATGATTTTTCACAAAATCTCTCTGATTGCAAAGCATTTGAAACACAAAACCTATAGACAATGTTGTCAGAGAAACAGGGGGCTGCAGCTCCTGCAGGTCAGGGGGACAAATTGAGGTCGCTAATTGGTCAGTTGCTGACAAGCCTGCTGGGTTGATTGACAGGTGACATTGAGAATCTGACTCCATCCATCCATCCATCCATCCATCCATCCTCTTCCGCTTGTTCCCAAGTCAGGTCTCGGGGGCAGCAGCTTGAGCAGGGAGGTCCAGACATCTCTTTCCACAGTTACCATTCCAGCTCTTCTGGGAGGATTCCAAAGTGTTCCCAGGCCAAATGAGAGACATATCTCTCCAGTGCGTCCTGGGTCTTCCCCGGGGTTTCCTCCCAGTCGAACTTGCCCGAAGCACCTCCCTAGGGAGGCACCCAGGGAGCATCGTTACCAGCCTGAACTACCTCAACTGGCTCCTCTCGATGTGGAGGAGCAGTGGTTCTCCTCTGAGTCTCTCCTGATAACTGAACTTCTCACCCTGTCTCTTAAGGCCGAGATATTGAGCGTCCTCACGATACGCCTATACGCAACGTACGTACGTCAAGGCAAAAGCGTATGCCCGCGTAGCCCCTCAGGGCACATACGCGCAAAGCTTTTTTTTACGTCCGCGTGCGCGATACGCGGTGTCTGACCATAAACTTCCCCGGCGCCGGACTGTTTTGTATGTTACACAAATGAAATAAATTCCCCTTCTTTATCGCTGATCGGGCCTTTTCTTTTGTTTTTTTGCCTAAAGTCAAGTAACCGCTTCTTCCTCCGTTCACTCCATGAATGAAATGAATGAATTCAGGTCCTACCTGGGTGCGCGATGTTTTAAATATCCCTGGTGGGCTGTGTGCTGCAGGAAAAGCACTCCCTGTTATTATTTTTATTTCTGAGAGAACTTTTTATAACATATATAGTAGAAACACCGCATCAGAACACCGCCGCGGTCTTCAGCGAGCTACATGAGCTGACTGAAAGCTGTCAATCATTTCAGTAGGCGTGTCAGCAAGTGACCAATCAGCGAGCTCAGTTGAGTCCCCTCCGTGCGCAGCTGCTCATATTACAACAAGGAGAACGCGAGCGTTTGAAAGCTGATAGTTTCTGAAGTATAGCAGCAAAACACATGCGCACAAAATGCACGCATAGAGTGGCGTACCTGAGGACGCTCAAGTGTATCTCTGCCTTAAGGGAGAATCCAACTACCCTGCAGAGTGTAAGGGAAACAATTATCTCTTCTCCTCTCCCCTGCCTGGATTGTTTGCTTGGAAAGAACACACATTTATGTCAGAATTAAACAACATCTTTATTTTTTACAGACTTCAAAATGTGTGAACAAGATGGGAATTGTAATAAATATTCATATTTTACCTGAGCTTGACGGACCCTTTGTACAATTCTGACGTGTGTCAAG
The DNA here is from genome assembly GCA_038048925.1 of Garcialebias charrua. Lineage (NCBI taxonomy): Eukaryota > Metazoa > Chordata > Actinopteri > Cyprinodontiformes > Rivulidae > Garcialebias > Garcialebias charrua. The sequence continues at coordinate 3,279 of JBBPBX010033485.1, forward strand.
TTTCTTCCAACATTTATAGACTGTTTTCTCCACCCAGTGACACTTCCTGTTTTCAATTCCTGTCCAATAAACACCTTACAGACTCTGAAGTGCCTGTCCAATCTATCAGACACACATTAGCTGTCATCTCTTTCCCATGAGTATGTGACACACTACAAGCACCAGTCTACATAATCTTGCAAAGACTGTGAGATTCTGATTAACCCCTCAGTAACATGTTACAGTCTTCCTAAAGTCGTTCTAAGCTACTCGCCATTACTTATTTTATAATCTTCACACATACTAAAATGATGTACTATAATTTAACTTCAATTACCTGAGCAAGAACCTTTTTGATGTTTTGTTTGTCATTAAAGGCCTCATTATAATAATAATACATAATAATAATAAACTTTATTTGTATAGCACCTTCCTACAATGCCTTGCATTGACCAAGGTGCTTAACAGGATAAAAAGATGAATAAACTGGAACAATAAATCAATGAAAATAGAATAAGAAACAACAGCAATAAAAGAAGGCAATGGAAATAAAAAATGCTACATACTAAAATAACACAAGTAATAAAAGTTACACACTGAAAGCTTTTTTGAACAAGTGGAAATAAAAAGGCAATGGAAATAAAAAATGCTACATATTAAAATACCAAAAGTAATAAAAGTTACACACTGGAAGCTTATTTGAACAAGTGGAAATAAAAAGGCAATGGAAATAAAAAATGCTACATATTAAAATACCAAAAGTAATAAAAGTTACACACTGAAAGCTTTTTTGAACAAGTGGGTCTTCAGTCTGGTTTTGAACAGAGTCAGATCAGAGGTGGCACGCAGCTCAAGGGGGAGACTGTTCCAGGCTTTTGGGCCGGCAACAGAAAATGACCGGTCTCCCCATTGTTTGTACCTTGAGCGAGGCACCTCCAGCAGGTGTTGACTGGCAGAGCGTAAAGCTCTGCCGGGCACTTTCATTAGAAATAAGTCACTATTTTCCTACTGACAGCAAACAGTGCCATGGTTTGATTTTAAAGTTAGCGGTCCTTGAAAATATATTATTTATCGGCTTATGGCCACATCTAACAGAATTTCTAACATCTTTGTGTGATCTATTTTCCATAATTCATAATTAAACCTTATATTCACCAATCCATTTTATGTTATTTCCCACCATTTATCATCAAAGGTTATTTTATTCCCAACAGGAGGAAACTTATTTCAACCACCTGTATCCATGATCTCATTGTTTCTGTCTCTACCCAGAGTTTGTGACCATAGATGAGGATAGGAACGTAGACCGACCGGTAAACAGAGCTTTGCCTATCAGCTCAGCTCCCTCTTCACCAAAACGGACCGGCACAGAGTCCACAATACTGCAGATGCTGCACCAATCCATTTGTCAATCTCACGCTCCATTCTTTCTTCACCCGTGAACAAAACCCCGAGATACTTGAACTCCTCCACTTGAGGCAGAACCTCACCCTCGACCTGAAAAGAGCAAGGATCCAACATTCAGAATTGAAAAAGACTTCTGGACAGAAGTCGAAACGTTTTCTGCAACAAATAAAGTCCAGTTGATCCTGTATTGGACGCCTTTTTTGATTTCATCATGTCCTGGACGACTGAGAATCTTCACCAGCAAGGATCCAACATGTGGAGAGAGAAAAAAAAACCCAACAACATAGATTTTACTGGCTTGAAAAACAATAAAACAAGAGGAAATTTTTAATTAAAATGATTTTAAAGATTTTACTTTAAGGGTTTCATCATTTACTCCATAGTTATTCCAAATTGATTCAATATTTTGGTGAATCTAAGGTTTGAAAACTGAGTTTCCTTACAAAATCCTAATGATATTTTTAGTTTTTTTTCAGGAGTGGTGAAGTCAAATTTAGAGGTGCTTGAGCACCCCCAAAAAGAGGTTAAATTCACCACTGAGGAGCACAAATCAAAACAAAAACAAAACCTGAACACAAACAAACAAATCTAAACAAAACCCAACTCAAAAAAACTACAAACTCAAAGCTTTGATCACAAAAAATATATAAAATCTAAATAAATAAAAAAATAAAATTTTAAAAAAGTAGAGCTTGTAAGGATGGCTCCCTCTGCTGGTCCTTCATGTAATATGTTTAATCAATTCTGCTCCTGTGTTTTAGTTTAATTACTTCCCATGTGTTTTGTGTTCCCTGATTAGTTCCTCACCTTTATATTCTGGGCTCTCCTGCTTCTCAAGCAGGGGAGCATTAAGTGTAATGCCTACACCAGCATGGTCGGATTTCCAGTGCCTGGCTTCCTAGTTCCTAGTTTCCTGTGTATCCTTTGAGTTGTGAGTAATCCAACTGCCCTGTTCAGCTAAGTTCCTTGTTTTTTGACCTTTTGTAAATTAAAAGACTGGTTTTGCTACACTCTTGGAGTTCTTGCTTGCACTTGGGTCTCAACCACACCCTGACCGTGACAGAGCTGAAGGTCAACAAAATGCTGAATGACGAATTACTGAAGAAATTAACCTGAGTTGTTGAAGCTAAAGGAAGCAAAACACCTGCAAAAAAGTAGCTAAATGCAGGCAAAAAGCAGCAAAGACAGCTGAAAGGAGCTAAAACTAGCTATTTAGGAGTAGGAAAAGGCTAGCTAGTGGTTCAAAGAGACAAAGGGGTGGAAAGAAGCTAAAATCATAGGGGCGGCCGTGGCGTAGTGGTAATGGCAGTCGTCCCCCGATCGGAAGGTTGGAGGTTTGAATCCCGGTTCCCCACACCATGTGTCGTTGTGTCCCTGGGCAAGACACTTAACCCCGAGTTGCTCCCGGTAGGACTGGATGGCGCCTTGCATGGCAGTCTTCCGCTACCGGTGTATGAATGTGTGTATGAATGGGTGGATGGTTGGTATTGTAAAGCGCTTTGGGGCCCCTCATAGGGGGCTGGAAAGCGCTATATAAATAAGCTCCATTTGCCATTTACCAAAATCAGGGAACCTAAAGAAACAAAAGGGTGGGTTAAGGCTACCTAAAAGTTAAAAGTAGCAAATGGCTATCTAGAAGTTCAAAATGACAAAGGGATGGAAAGGAGCTAAAATTAGCAAAAGGCTAGATATAAGCCAAAAGTGGCATAGCCTAAGGGTGAGTTGAAGCTAAAGGTAAAAATGACTAGCTAAAATTTGAAAGTAGCATCAGGGTGGGTACAAAAGTTAAAAGTAGCAAATGTAGTTAAAAAGTTAAATGTAGAATAGTAGATCAAACTAAACTGTTAGAGCCAGTAGCTGAAGCAGATTTGAAGAACATTTTTGAAGGAAGTCAATTCAACTCCATGCATTTCAATGGGGAATTATTTATGAATAAATTAAAATATTTTGAAAAGTATGAAAGTTATAAAACTCAAAAGTCCCAGCACTCATCTCCTGAATGAGCCGAATGTTTGGATGTATGAACAGACGATTTATCATGTCCTGGACGACTGAGAATCTACACCAGCATATTGAACAGACGAAGTTTGATTGAAAAAACCTGCAGAAAAATAAACTAATAAGGCAAACAAAAGAAGGAAAACGTTTATCAGACGTCTCTCAGCCAATACATTATTGGATCAATTTTAGTTGATCGCCACACTTCTTCTTGATTTGCTCGATGAGAGGGGAGATCGTTCCTGAGCGAGACCCAGCTAGAGTTGTAGCGACACCAACAGAACCTTTTGGCCGCTGTACAGAACCACATTAACTCGAGTCTGATGGGCCTGCATTTGACCTGAGCAGGTCATTTTTCTGTTCCGTCATTCAGCAGGAGGAGGAGGAGGAGGAGGAGGAGGCCCTCGTCATCTGAAACATGACCCTGGGGTCAGTTTGTTGCTGACAACTGCAGCAGGTCAGCTGGAGCTGCAGACAGACCCCTCAACTATTAATACAACCAGAGACCTTTTTATATTTTGCATTTACACATCCGAACGGCTGTGAAAGCATGTTACTGTTTGGAAACATCCAGCTGAAGGTACCAGAGGCAGAGAACTCCAAACAGCTGCATTCTGGGTAGTTTTTATGCTTGTTGGCTCGGAGCAAAAAACCCCCCCCAAAAACACAAGACTCAGCTGGTTTTGTGAGAAACAAGTTTAGTCTAAATGTTCGTTAACGTTGCGGTGCACACAGTTTGACGTTGGCCAACAATCACAGTCAGGTGTGTCCACATCTGAGACATCCACTATTTCCTTCTTTCCAGTTTAAATTTTTTATTTTTTATATATAATATATAAAGGCGTTCCAATTCCTTCAGAACTTATTTTAAAGTTCTCCTGTTGACATTTAAGTGTGTTAACCGACGGCCTTGCCCCCTCATACCTCTCTGACCTACTTCAACCTTATGTTCCTTCTCGGGTGATGAGATCATCCGACCAGCTGCTTTTCGTTGTATTTCTGTCATGATAAACGATAAATCAATTAATTGCACGATAAATTAAAATGAGGTTGATAATTTTATTTTATCGGCTTAATCGTTTCTTCGTGTCTCTCTCTTTCTACTGAAGACACTCTCCCTCTCATTTCTTTAGCGTAAGGGGGGAGTGAACTATTGCGCCAGGTAGCCAGCCGAGGCGCACCATCTTGTACCTCTGCAGCATTAGAGCCCCATGAGGAGTTAGCAGCTAAAGAAATGCTACTTGATATTGGGTTAAAAAAAACAAAACTAAATGGAATCGTTTCAAAATCAAATGCAATAGCAGCCGTGTGGGAGCACTTCGGATTCAAACCAAATGACCGAGGCAAACCGCTGAACCTTTGTGACCTTTGCCCGTCTTCTCTATATAAAACTGAAAGTTATGCACCATAACTCATGTTCCCTGAAAGAAGGGAACGAGGTGCAACATACTTGCTATGGGAATTGCGCCCCCGCGCGATTACCTGAAGGAATATACTCACGCCTTTACGGCTAGGGGCGTCACCGCCGCGCCAGAGGCCCCGCCCTCTGGGTACTTAAGCGGCCTGCGCCCCTCCATCTTTCTCCAAAATTGCACTTCACCGAGCTTTCAGCATTGAAAAGGGCCAGCTATGTTGCACCTCGTTCCCTTCCTTCAGGGAACATGAGTTATGGTGCATAACTTTCAGTTCCCTTTCAGTTGGTCTCTCGGTGCAACATACTTGCTATGGGAACGTAATCCATTCACGCCCTTGAAATGCTCAGCAAAGTACAAGTGAGAACATCCGTCCTAAAGGACAGGCATCCCTCAGCTACCGTCTGCAGGGAATGCAGAAGGCACATGCTAAGAGGAAAAAATGCCAAATGCAAGAAACACCAACATGATGTTTCCACTAGGCATATATATACACCAACTAGAGACAGCTTAAGCGTGCTCCATCAGTGTGAAAGCTTAACATCCCCTTTTTCTCAATGGAACATCCTGAGAAAACAGGAGGAAAAAACTGGACCCACCATGTCACAAGAAATTGGGTGACCGATGTAGAGGTAGAAACCCAAGCCAAGCACAGGGTAACCTCACAAGTCCTTTTTACTTTGTTCTTTGATTTGGGACAAAGCAACCAAAGCCTCAGGCTCTCAGCCAGATCCCTTCAGAGACCAGGCTGAAAGTTGCCACAACTCTGGACGTGGGTGTAGAAGCTGCCCATGCACCTGAGTCAGTAGGTCCCTGTAAGAAGGCAAATGCCATGGCATCCCAGATAGCATTGAAATTAGCTCTGGGAACCACGTCTTCTGTGGCCACCTTGGGGCTATGAAGATTAAAGAGAGAGCTCCCTGACGTACCCGTTCCAATGTTGCCCCGATCAGAGGGACAGGTGGAAAGGCATAGTAGAGCACCCCTGCAGGCCAATCATGTGCCAGAGCATCCATACCCAATGGAGTGTCTGCTTCCCTCAAGGAAAAGTAGAGGTTACAGTGTGAGCTAGCTCTGCAGGCAAACAGGTCCACAGAGGCTTCCCCAAATCGTGACCAGACCTGCTCCACAATTTGTGGATTCAGGCTCCATTCCTACGCCAAAAGGGGTCCTCTTGACAGGGCGTCCGCCCCATAATTTAGTTCACCGGGGACATGAGTCGCCCTAAGTGACAAGATTCTTGGAGCACACCATGTGAGCATCCTTTGTGCCAATCCTAGGAGGGCCCGAGACCTTGTCCCTCCCTCTCTGTTGATGAAGGCCTGTTATCTGATTTCATCAGGATGTGTTGTTCAGCAATCAGACCTTTATTGAAGAAATGTTTTAGAGACCGGAATACGGCCAACAATTCCAGGAAGTTGATATGCAATCTTGCTTCCTGTTCATTCCAAAGGCCGCGGGCATTGTGATTTCTACAGATCACCCCATCCAGTTTTTGAGGCGTCCGTCGTGATGACCACACGAGATGACACCCTTCCCAATGAGACCCCTTCCGTGAAAACGGACAAGTCTCTCCAGGATTCCAGGGCCTCCAGGCACTCTGGGTCTATCCTAACCTTCTCTGCCTGATTAGGCAAGTCGGGTTGTATTCGTTGGTTTAGCCATACTTGTATGGGCCGCATTTTCAGTAATGCGTGTGGCACACAGGGAATGGCTGCCGCCAAGAGGCCTAAGAGGCGTTGGCAGGTTTTCACAGGGACCCGTTGGTCCAGTTTAAATTTTTCCAGGCAACGGCGAATGGAGGAAACTCGTTCCTTCGAGAGCCATGCTCTGTACTGAACGGTGTCAATCTGTACTCCCAAAAATACGGTAACCCGCGATGGAATCAAATCGCTTTTTTGTAGGTTTATGACAAACCCAAGAGACTCCAGGTGAAGAATCACCCTATAGGAGTGTGACTGAGCCTGCTTTCTACTTTCAGCTAGAATCAGCAGGTCATCCAGGTAATTCATGACCTTGAGTTCTTGATTCCTAAGAGGGGTCAGGGTTACATCCAGACATTTGGTAAATGTGTGCGGAGTAGTCTTTAAACCAAAAGGTAAAGCTTTGAATTCATAAGCGTTACCCTCAAAGGCAAAGTGGAGGAACTTCCTGTGTTTCCTCCATACACCTATATGGAAATAGGCATCCTTTAAATCCACTGTACACACGTAGTCTCCAGGTCTCACAGACTGGAGAACTTGCTGCAGTGTAAGCATCTTGAACTTAAATGTTTTAATCCTCTTGTTAAGGGTCCTGAGGTCCAGAATTGGTCTCAGGGAATGATCCTTTTTGGGCACCAGGAAGTATTTGCTGTAGTGGCCAGAGCGTAGCTTGCGTCCTGGGACCAGGCTAATCACTCCCTTTTGCAGCATTGTTGAGACTTCCTCCCTCAGTACGTGTGCACGTTTAGGGTTAATTTTAGATTGCAGCACCCCTGTGAAGCGGGGCAGTCTCTTTGAGAACTGCAACTTGAGTCCATGACGTATCATTGTCATGACCCACTCGTTTGGTAAACACGCCTTCGAGGCCTGCACATGTGCGCTGAGCCTGGAGGGCATGTTGAATTGCTGCTCCTCGTGTTTTAGCGCCAGTGGGGTGACCTTTGACCCCTCTTGCACTCCTCATCTGTTTATAAAAATGGGACTTGAGTCAAGAACCAGGGCAGTCTGTGCTTTGGTGCTTTTATTTTTGTACATGTTTGAAACAGTGTTTGTTTTGTTTACGCATGCAAAGTTCGAGTAGTGTTTGGTGCGCGTACACATGTCAGTCATTCCTTGTAGTCTTTTACAAGGGGAGACTGGACTCAAGGAGTCAGGTTCCCGTACCACGTGGCGGGCAAACCTGTAAAATCGTCAGATCGTCCTGTTACATCAGGTTTGAGTCTGTTTTCCACATTGGGTCACTGAAAAGGTCCTTGGGCGGTACTGGAAGGCTTTGCCGCCACCAGCGGGTCTTTTCCGTGGTGGGCCATGCGTGTCTTCCTTTGGGGGTGCAAAGCTTTTCCATGGCAATCCCTCGCGGAGGGCTTCACCTGTGTGCGTCTTTGTTCCAGCCTGGCCTGGACGCGTTCCAATACTCCCCCGAAGAGTCCCGTTGGCTCGATGGGGTGCTGGAGGAAAGTGGACCTCTGGTTTTCTGGAAGGTCTGACAGAGTTAGCCAAAGATGGCGCTGGGCGACAACTATTTCCGCCATTGCCTTGCCTTGGGAAATGGCTATTGTCCCCATCATGCGGAGCACGAGGTCCGAGGCACGGCGGGCCTCCTCCATGGCTTCCGTCGAGTCCTGCTCGTCTTTTGTTACCTGGATATGTTGGAGTTTTTCCGCCAGGTATGCTTGCACCATGGTTGATGCATTCATTGCACGAGCGGCGAGGCCCTGAGCCTTGTAGCACTTCTCGAGTTGTTTCTCCGAAGCGCGGCAGGCCCTGCTGGGTAGCGCAGGTTTCGTCCCCGTGACTGTGGGGACCAAGTGAGCCGCCAGAGTCTCCTCTATCGGGGGTGCGTTGGCGAGGCCTGCTGTCTCCATTCCCGCGACGTCAAGGAGTCGGGATAATGGCAGCATGGTGGAAGCTACGGGTTCCGCCCAGGAGCGTTTGAGCTCCATGAGGAAGTCCGGGAAAATTGGTAATTTCTGCGACGTTGTTGATTGCTTCGCGTAGAAGTAGCTCCCCGCTAGCCTCGTAGCCTGTTGGCGAGGCGTGGGGTCTGGCCACGTGACCTGCAAGGCATCTGCCGCCCTGTGGCACAAGTCGAACAGGGCAGGTACTGACAGGTCCGGTTCCGGTAAAATTTGCGCCAGGTTCTGGGAGGAATCAATAGTTTTCCCTTTGTGACCATATTTGGCATCTTGGTCGGACACTTCAGGCGTTGAGTCCTCGTCGGCAACTGAGGAGTCCGACATGTTGTCCTCTCCGACTCGGCCGTTGCATTCTAGGTTCACGTTGTCAGGCTCCGGTTCAGGAGGGAGCACTTTAGTGCAACGTGCGACCTTCAGCGCCGTGTTCCTAGCCATGGATTTGGCCAACGCGTCAGCCCGTCGTTTCCTCACTACTGCCGACATTCGATGGCAATGAGAGCAGGAGTCGGGGAATTCTAGCACTTTCCTCGTGTGCAGAATCCCTAGGCAGACAGGACAGGCCTCGTGGGTGTCCGTCGCCGAGAGGGAGTAGCCGCATCTACTGGGGCATGGGCGCGAGCAAGGACTTGTCGTCTTGGTTTTCCTCCTCCTTGTCCTCCGTTTTCCCTTCTCGGGAGCCATGTCCGGCGAGAAGCGTCGAAGTTGTTCCTAGTTTTCTTTTATTTGAAGCTGTCTTCTCCGTTGTCTTGCTTTCGCTGGTTAGCCTGCTAATGGCTAGCAGGAGGTTGTGACGCAGTTAGTGCCATTGAGCGAAAAGCTGCGGAAAGAAGAAAACTTCAAAGGTGAGTAGAAAAAAGCTGGACCAGCTTACGCCAGCCCAGCAACACGCAGGAAAATTTCTCTGTACACTCAGTGTAGGGAGCAAGCTCACCTCAGTCGAGCGATGCGACAACAGAGAAGTCCCACGAAGTTCAGGTTTAAGCGAGGTGAAGGGCAAAAAGAGAAAGATGGAGGGGCGCAGGCCGCTTAAGTACCCAGAGGGCGGGGCCTCTGGCGCGGCGGTGATGCCCCTAGCCGTAAAGGCGTGAGTATATTCCTTCAGGTAATCGCGCGGGGGCGCAATTCCAATAGCAAATATGTTGCACCGAGAGACCAACTGAAAGGGAACTAATGATTATTATTTTTTGAAGGGCAATTTAGTTAAAATACTTCATAATCTGACTTTTTATTTCTATTTGTTTTTTGTTGTTGTTGTTGCATTTAGTTTTTATTCAAGTGCATTTTTTGTTAAGAGACCGAGTCCATTTTATTTTTGTTGTTTGTTGTTTTGTTTATTTTCCAGTTCCAGTGTTGTGTTCTTTTGAAATTAAAGTTATTTAAAAGTTTGAGAGGATATAATTGCACTATTATGTCATTATCATTACATTGGTTTAAAATGGTCTCCAAACAATATTATTGTTTATCACAATAATTCCTGAGACAATTAATCGTCCAGCAAAATGTGTTCTTGTGACGGGCAGTTGTACCACAAACCAGGCTGAAGCTCAGAGAAGATCGAGCTTTTTCAGTCATGGGCCCTAAACTCTGGAACAATCTGCCCCTCAACATTAGACAGGCCACTTCAGTCTCTACTGTTAAATCTGTCCTAAAAACACACCTGTACTCACTGACATTTAACACAGTTTATCTGTGATTTATTATCCCATGGTTCCTCATTGTTTTTTTGTGTGTTTTTTTTGGCTCTAGTGGCCCATTTTTGTTGTAGAGCAGGGGTGTCAAAGTCAAATACACCAAGGGCCAAAAAAACAAATTTGCTACAAGCCAAGGGCCGGACTGGTTCAATGTTCATATTGAAATGATTTCACATAGCCTATTGAACCAAGACCTAACAGACTGTCTATTATTTAAGGATTAAATGAATAAAGCAATATTTTCTTATGGATCTGTCAGTAATTTCAAGTGAAAACATTTTTCAACAGGCAAACAGCAAAAAATTAAATTGTTTTTAAAAACAAAATATGTTTCTTAATATCAAGATAAATGCATAAATAAAAGTGCATGCATTATAAACTGAAAATGCATTATTGTGCAGCTCTATGATCCTACTGATCACCGCTTTCAAATAGGAAAATAAGAAAATAAATCAAATCAGTTGTATTATTTCTCATGGCTCTGTCCCCGAGTCCATTCAACTGAAAAATAAATATAAATAAATAAATAAAATACAATAAAATAATTTAAGCTACCTGCCTAAATAAAGGTTGAATGATTAGGCATACAGCTGTCTTGTGATTTTTAATTAATATATTGTACTTTTTTATGATTGTTTACTGTTGGCTGCAAGTATCAAGCTGTGAAATCCTTCATTTTCTACAGCTGACAGCTGAATTTTCTTTCATACCACAAGCAATTAAATCATTAAATAATACTAAGGTATCATGAATTACTGAGCTGAAACACCTTTGCTGTAATGATGGATGATGATGTCATGTATGTATGTATAAGTATGTCCTTTATGTCAATGCCTGCTGACAAATGTTGCAAATTAATTTCCCTAAGGGGACAAATAAATCTATATCTATATCTATCTGTAGCCGGGGCAGCTTGTCCCTGAAGTGCAGTGCTGCACACTTCCTCTTGCCCATATATGGAAGATGCCGTGATAGAGTGCAGCTGGTCTGTTAGGTAGACAGGTAATCAGCATTTACATTTAAAAGTAGGTTGATCGCAGAGATCAGATTCAAGGCTGATGCTGATGACTACTGCAGAGGTGACAAACTGCTAGAGAGTGGCATGCAGAGCGCAGTTTACTGGTCTCACTTTAGAGAAGGCTGGCCTGCTACTGTTTCAGTTTTGATTTATTTTTACTTTAAGTTTTTGGAAGGGTTTTAACTATTTTTTTTTAGTGTTAAGATACATAGACGTCTCCCACTTCTAGTGTGGTCATTTTTTAAATGATGTTTTTAAATTGTGACTTTTTAATAAACTATCTAATTTTGCAGCTGTGCCTCTGTTGATTTTTACAAACTATCTGTGTAAAGAAGGGCTTAAGACCCTCCACTTATGATGAAAACTGTACCTTAGGTCACAAACTGGCGTTGCTGGTAGGGCTTTGTAAGACAGTGGCACATGCTTGCAGATATTTGTTTTACTGATTTGAATAGGGCTAGATAGGAGTAGTGTTTTTTTTTTGTGTGTTTTGTTTGGTTGTTTTTTTAACTGAAACAGTAGCAGGTTCGACGAGGGACACGGAGTCTGATCAATCTGTGGTGGAACATGAAAGGAACTCTAAGCTGTGGAACCATGGAGGAGCAGCTTCAGGAGCTGAAGGACATGATTCATCACCTGCAGGTGGAAAACCAGAAACTTCAAGAAAAGTTTATGACTGATCAAGACTCTTTACCTTCTATCTCTAGTGGTGTGACAAGGAAGGGTCCCCAACCTGTCTCTGCGGGGGAAGTGCCAGTAATGGAGCGGCTCTTTTACATCCCAAGGGAACGTAAATGTCCTGTTTTTAGAGGTACTGTTGGGATCGGGGTTATGGACTGGATAGAGGAGGTCCGATCCAGTGTACGGGCTGGACATCTATCTTCTCTAGACCAAGCCTATTTCGTGTTTGATCACCTGGAAGGTGAAGCTAAAGAGGAAATACGATATAGGCCCCAGGCTGACAGAGCGGACCCTGAACGCATTTTTGCAATTTTACAAGAACTGTATGGTTGCTCTAAGTCTTATGTAACTTTGCAGGAAGACTTCTTTTCTAGAAGACAGGAAGAGGGTGAATCACTGAAGGAGTTTTCTCATGCACTGTTTTGTTTAATGGAAAAGATTACTGCCAATGCACCAAATGCTGTTGTTAATGGTGCCATGCTTTTGAGAGACCAGTTTGCTGAACATGTCCTTGATCCTACCTTACGTAGAGAATTGAAAAAACTAATTAGAGAAAACCCAGAGTGTACGCTTTTGGACATTAGGAAGGAAGCAATTAGGTGGGAACAGGAGGGACAACCAGCTGAAGTAAGAAAAAGGAGCTCTGTACCATCATATTGTGCATTACACAGATCCCAAAGCAGTAGACCAGATTCAGAGGTTGCCTCAGGGTCTTCTGATTTGTCAGAAATAAAGGAAATGTTGTTAAAGCAACAGGATCAGATTAAGCTGCTCTCTCAAAATGTGTTACAGTTGCAATCCATCTCAAGGTCCTCACGTCAGCCATATTTGAACAGAACAACCCCCATTATCTGTAGGCGCTGCCAGAAACCTGGTCATATAGCCAGAAACTGTCATCAACAGAGGATGAACCTCGTCCTGCAGCATCCAACTCCACTACAAGGAGAGGCTGCGGCTGCTTACCAGCAGGCGGGAAAGCAGCCAAGCTGTCCAGATGTAACCCAACATGTGTTCCAGGCTGCAGTGTCCATTTTCCCCACCCATGCCCCTAATGACATCATCACCCTCCAAGAAGCTGATCCTACCATAAGTGTGTTTTTAAAGTCGTGGAGGACACAGAGACGTCCAGATAGAGCAGAAAGGGCCAGTTTCTCCCCAAAAGTCCTGCAGCTACTTCGACAGTGGAACAAAGTGGTCCAGCTGAATGGCCTGTTATATCGCCGTACACAACGTCCTGATGGGGGTGAGGTTGTTCATCAATTGCTGCTGCCTGACTCCTTGAAGGAGGAGGTGATGAAACAGTTGCACCAAAGTCATGGACATCAGGGAGTGGAGCGGACCACTGAGCTCATTAGGAAACGGTGCTACTGGCCTCTGATGCACAAAGAGATTAGAGATTGGTGCCAACAATGTGAACGTTGCACATTGGCCAAAGCGACACACCCCCAGGCTGTAGCAACCAAAGACCAGAGGCTCTCTACAGTTGCTTTTCAAGAGACTAGAGAAAGTTTGGGCCCCCTCCGACGGACGACAAGGAAAACGGACGGTTACCATTCAAACCCCCATCACCTTCCAGAGAGGCCAAGATGTAAAGTCAAAGGGGCTACAGTCTCTCAGATCACTGGTGCTGATAGCAGTGTGGCTGATATTTTTCGACCATGGTGTTAGTGGGTTATTTATATGTTGACGGGCCGTCAACACAAAAAGTTGGGGTAGATTGTAGCCGGGGCAGCTTGTCCCTGAAGTGCAGTGCTGCACACTTCCTCTTGCCCATATATGGAAGATGCCGTGATAGAGTGCAGCTGGTCTGTTAGGTAGACAGGTAATCAGCATTTACATTTAAAAGTAGGTTGATCGCAGAGATCAGATTCAAGGCTGATGCTGATGACTACTGCAGAGGTGACAAACTGCTAGAGAGTGGCATGCAGAGCGCAGTTTACTGGTCTCACTTTAGAGAAGGCTGGCCTGCTACTGTTTCAGTTTTGATTTATTTTTACTTTAAGTTTTTGGAAGGGTTTTAACTATTTTTTTTTAGTGTTAAGATACATAGACGTCTCCCACTTCTAGTGTGGTCATTTTTTAAATGATGTTTTTAAATTGTGACTTTTTAATAAACTATCTAATTTTGCAGCTGTGCCTCTGTTGATTTTTACAAACTATCTGTGTAAAGAAGGGCTTAAGACCCTCCACTTATGATGAAAACTGTACCTTAGGTCACATATCTATCTGTTGGTCATTAATTATGATGAAGTTTAGCAACTTCTCAGTAAACATTAGAGCTCCAAGCTTCAGCTATGTGTTTATTTTTCAATCTGGGGCACTCTGATTTTGGTCAGTCGCTGTCAGTTTGTCCCTCATACGTGATAGTCAGACCGCAGGTCGGAGTGGACGCAGCTGGCTGCGGTTGAACAAGAAAAAAAAAACACAGCTGAAGACATGGAGCTCAAATGAGAAGTTGCTAAACTCAGCCTGTGTCCTTCACTGATCCGAGACAGGGACACGCGGCTGGGTCCTTCAGCTGTTTCGATTCAGCGAGAGTGTCGTCCCGCTGAACTAACTTGACCGCGGTTTAATGTGGTGCTATGGCTCTGCAGACATTGCACGTTGCTGTCTTGTGGTGTTTAGTGTAAAAATACTTCCACACAGCGGACATGTTACGATGAAAAGTTGGCTAGCTTTTAGCTAAAATGCTACACACCCAGTCCGCATGTTGTAGCTGGCTGCAAACTATGGAATGGATTTCCTGAATTTGAGGTGGGTCTTATTACTCTGGGTTCATGAGACACGACTCCATTCAGAAAATCCATTCCATAGTTTGATCGACCCCGTGCCGTGTGCAAAACACTAGTGGGCGGCTGTGGCTTGCAGGCCGGATCTAATAGTTATTAAATATCATCCAGGGGGTCATAAATAATTGCTTTGCGGGCCGGATCTGGCCCGCGGGCCGCCACTCTAACATATGTGGTGTAGAGGATGGAGGGCGAAACAGGGCAAGAGAGGGGGAGACATTGTGGAAAGGTCGTCGGGACCGGGATGTGAACCCGCGACACCACAGCGAGGACTAGCCTCAAACATGGGCCGCGCTCTTAACCCCTGCGCCATAGCTGCGGCCCACAATTTTGATGCTTTTAATCATATCTTATTTCTTAATTGATGCTGTGATTTAATGTCAAGCACGTTGGTAACAGTTGGTTTAAAATGTGCTCTATAATACATTAGACACCAACGTTCTCACCACAATGTATGGATGAACCCATCAATGACAGGTTGAGCAACTGAGTCCAGTTTTTATAGGGAGGGTTGATTAACAAGTGAATGCAGCTGGGGTGATTACAGATGGATGGCAGGTGTGCATGAGGAGACAGACAAAAAAAAGCAGAGGAGAAACACTAACATACAAAAACAAGGATCCATCGATCTCCATCTCCATCCTCGGGACGGGGACGCAACAGGTCCAGGAGAGAACTCCAGGCCTCCCTCTCCACAGAGACACTAGGGGCTCCTCCTGGACCGTAAGTTGTTCCCAGACCAGAGAGGATCGCATCAGAGAGTTCTCCAGAAAACCTCCAAAGAGAGATGAACCTCCTCAGCTGACTCGTTATGATCCAAAGGATCATCGGCTCTACTCCAAGCTCCCCCAGGACAGCGAAGCTCCTCACCTTGTTAAGGAAGCTCATTTCAGCCACTTGGATCCAGGATCTGGGTCTTTCTGTCCTGATCCAAACCTTGTGACCACAGGTGAGGGTCTGAACATGGACGGATTTGGAAAACTCACCTGGAAAATGGAAACCAGGGCCCTACCTTGGAGCCAGGCCTGGGAAAGGAGGCTCACCATCAAGCACTCAGTGGTCGAGCCTTGGCTCCTTGGGTTTGGCTGGTCAGGATGCCATCTCCCCGTGGGTACACCACCTGCGGGGAGAACATAAAGACTGGGTGTCATGCAGGCTGACAGCAGGGAATACCTGACCGTGCTGATTCCCCGTAGCATAAACTACTTTGTAGATGTAGAGACTTGGGACTGTCACATGCATCTACTGAAAGAGTACAAAAACCCAGATACCCTTTTTTTTATCTAAAGGTTCCATAATTTCTACTCCTATCAGGTTTTACTCCTCTTCGCCCTCTTCCTCCATCTGTTTAAAGCTACAGTATGTAAGTTTTCTAAAAATATATTTTTAACATATTTCTTCACTCTGCCACTATCTCCTCCTACTGGCGATTAAATCTGTGATGGTCAACCTCCAGGGTCATCAAAACGGAGTTGTTTTTCCACCACCGCTGGAACCCGGTGTCCCCCCCGGCGTCTCTCCTCTGTTACCGGTGGATACGCCCCTGCTCTGGACTCGCAGGCGAAGGAAGCGGGGGAAGAGAGCCGGTTTCCTTGTGCTGCTCCGTCGACTTCGCGGAAATGTGGTTGCAGCAGGTGCTGCCAGGCGTTTCAACCTCGTATACGTTGATGCCGGACTACAAACACTCCCAGAAGTTTCCCACACGGGTTGTCACCTGAAGCTGTGGAAATCCAAAGTTCGCCGCGGGAGGAATCCCGACTCACTGCGCAGCTTGCCTCGTCATCCTGATGCCGCTGTGGACTCCTCTACACGGTCAGCAGCTTTCTCCGCTAAAATGTCCGTAATAAATGCACGCTCTATTGCCAATAAGTCCTTCATTCTAAACGACTTATTTTGCTCTGAGGGCTTAGACTTTTTATTTATTTCTGAGACATGGCAGCGCGAAAATGATGTTTCACATCTCCTGGAACTCTGCCCTGAAGGGTGTTCTTTTTTATCTGCACCAAGGATGACAGGCCGTGGAGGTGGTACTGCTGTCATCTATAAAAATACTTTTTTATGTCAAATGATTGCTTCAACTTCTTACAACTCCTTTGAGATGATTATGGTCAGAATAGGTAAAGTTCAACCTATATATGCCATATTAATCTATCGACCACCTGGACCTGCTTCATCTTTTTTCTCAGACTTTCAGGATTTTTTATCTTCTACAGTCAAGCTAAATAGGATCATCATCTCTGGGGATTTCAATTTTCATGTAGATGATCCAACAAACCTTCCTGCTATGGAATTTCTTAATATTATGGACTCTTTTAACTTCTTGCAGCATGTGTCTGAACCTACACACACTGCAGGCCACATTTTGGACCTGGTTTTTACTTATGGACTCGCTCTTAATGATCTGGATGTACAAGATGTTGTTTTCAGTGACCATAAGGTTGTCTCTTTTAATATTTCCTGCTATTTGGAGACTATTTCTCAGGTTACCTGTAAGCGCAGACGCTTTATTAACAATTCTGTAGTCGATGAATTTTGTTCCATTTATTCATTTACTCCTCCAGATGATGATGTTGATGTGGAGCTTCTGGTTGACTCTTTTAATGATCACTGCCTTACTATTCTTGACAGTATTGCTCCTCACAAAACCCGTTGTGGGCCAGTTCACCACGGTCCACCTTGGTTAAACAATCATACTCGAGAACTCAGGCGCTCTTGTCGGAAAACAGAACGCTTGTGGAAGAGGACTGGTCTGGTTGCCCACCGGGAATATTTTAAGGAGCTCCTTGACGATTATAATAGGGCAGTTGCTGATGCCAGGTCATTGTATTTTAGCAATCTTATTCACCTAAACAAAAACAATCCAAAAGTGTTATTTGATACTATCAACAGTATTGTATCTCCCCCAGTGCATCAGGTTTCTCTAACCTCAAACACTGACTGTAACATGTTCCTCAACTTCTTCATAAAGAAAGTGATGGACTTGAAATCCAATATACCTCCAAGTGCATCTACGTTTTACGTTGAGCCTCAGTGCTCTCAGTCTTTTTCATCTTTTAATCCGATTACTTTAAATGACTTGACCTCAATAATTGGTAAAATGAAAGTCTCAAATTGTGCATTAGAAATATTACCCCCATCTTTGCTTGTCCAGACTTTAAACTGTATTGGTCCAACAGTGTTGATGATAATTAACAACTCACTGAGCAAAGGATTGGTCCCATCCTATTTTAAAACAGCAGAAGTGACCCCTCTATTAAAGAAGCCTAATCTGGATTCTAGCTCCCTTTCAAATTTCCGTCCCATCTCTAAACTACCTTTTTTCAGTAAAGTACTTGAAAAAGTTGTAGAAACCCAACTCAAATCCTGGTTCTGTCAGTTACAGATTTCTGATCCACTTCAGTCTGGTTTTCTAAAACACCATTCCACTGAAACTGCTCTTTTAAAAGTTCACAACGATCTGTTAATGGCTGCCGATGATGGAAAATGCTCTGTGTTGGTCCTGTTGGATCTTAGTGCTGCCTTTGATACAGTTGACCATGCAGTCTTATTAAACAGGCTGCAGGTTCTGGCTGGTATTTCTGGCTCAGCTTTGGACTGGCTCACATCATACCTCTCGCACAGAACTTTCTGCATCAAGACAGACAGGTTCTCCTCTGACTATGCCCCCTTAAATTGTGGGGTGCCTCAAGGTTCGGTTCTGGGTCCGCTTTTGTTTTCCTTCTATATTATCCCACTTGCCAGCATTATTCAATCCTTTTCTGATATCTCCTACCACATTTATGCTGATGATATTCAGTTGTATTTTTCATTTAAACCACACCAGCTGGACATGTTATCCATCCTTGTCCAATGCTTGTCCCGTATAAGTGACTGGCTTGCCAGTAACTTTTTGGTTTTAAACACCAGTAAGACAGAGACTTTGATTTCTGCTCCCAGTCACCTTCACTCTGAAATCAATCAGAAAATTAACTCTTTCTGCCCAGCAGCCAAAGCAAAAGTAAGAAATCTTGGAGTCACATTTGAATCTTCACTAGGTTTTGAGACTCACATTAAGACTATTTCCCGTTCTTGTTTCTTTCATTTAAGAAATATTTCTAAAATACGACCTATGGTGTCCACAGTTGAACTGGAGAACATTATTCACGCTTTTGTGTCATCACGTCTAGACTACTGCAATGCCCTTTTTACCTGCCTGGACAAGTCTTCTGTATCACGCCTACAAGTGATACAGAACGCAGCTGCCAGACTTCTCACTAGATCCAGTAAATACTGCCACATCACTCCAGTTCTGCATTCACTTCACTGGCTCCCAGTTGAATTTAGAATCCGTTTTAAAGTCCTTGTGCTCACGTACAGAGCTTTAAATGGCCAGGCTCCTGTATACCTTTGTCAGCTTTTGACTAAATACTCTGCTGCCCGTGACCTACGATCACAGACCCAGAACTTCTTGGATGTTCCACGTACGCGGATGAAAACTAAAGGGGACAGGGCCTTTCAGTCAGTGGCCCCCAGGCTTTGGAATAGTCTGCCCCTGCAGCTTCGTTTTGCTGACTCTGTTGAGGTTTTTAAAAAACAACTGAAAACACTTTTATTTGCTCAGGCTTTTATGTCATGATTTTATTGTATCTTGCATTGATTGATATTTGTAGATTTTATGCTTGTTTTATTCTGTGTATACTTTTGCCATTGATTTTGTTGTACAGCGCTTTGTGATTTTATGTCTGTGATAAGCGCTCTAGAAATAAACATTACTTACTTACTTACTTACTCCTGACAGACTGATGTTAGATTAGACAAGTAATCTCTGAAAAAACTATAGTCCCCTTGCTTCTCTAAAAGCATTTCTAAAAACCCACAGTGACCCGCCGTTAACCAGCCAATAAAAACAGAGCTTCTCACGCCCCTAACCCACGCCCCCGCCTGTCCCAGCGGCCGCGCACGTTCTCGTTCAAAGGATTGCAAAGCGATGCAGGACTGTTTTGTATGTGACACAAATGTATTAAATTCCCCTTCTTCATCCCTGATCTGGACTTTTCTTTTGTTTTTTTGCCAAAAGTCAAGTGATCGCTTCCTCCTCCGCTGACTCCATGACTGAAATGATGAGGAAATGAATGAATTTGTCACGAGCGAATTAAACTCGGGTTCAACGTGGCTGCGCGAGGCTCTGCAGATTTCCTGGTGTTCTGGTGTGCTGGACCAGCGCTCCATGTTTTTATTTTATTTTTTAGAACGTTTTATTAACATATAAACACAGAAATTCGCAGCGGCTGCGACAGGACATGCAGTGGAGGCGGAGCTAAGGAGGCTGAGCTGAATTTCAGCGAGAGCAAGGGGGAGCAGAGCCATATATGGCTCTGAGGGGGAGGGACCAGAATGCTTTCCCTGTTGAAAATTTTTCTAAGTGCTGCGTTCTACAGAAACTTACAGACTTCACCTTTAATTCTCATTGGATTGACCATCTGGAACGTCGGTGCTTTGAGTTCAGCTAGAATAAATATTAAAGCTGGTTCTAATGAAGAGACGGATTATCACCAGTCCGGGCGAGCCACTGAAGGAACCCGATCCTCCCAGGAGGTTTGGATGTCTGTCAGCGTTGAAGCAGCTGAGTAAAGACCCGAGAAAACTAATCCATCTGATGAAGTGCTCATTTGTAAGATAGCCTTACTTGATTCTGTTTCTTCCTGAAAACCCACCAGGACAAGAGAAAGTTCAAGGACTGAGACTAACCCATCAAATGTCTGCCTTTCTGTGGGTGTATGATAAAATGTCTGTAGCAGTCATCTTCATCTGGGTCTTTTTAGAGACAGATGTTCAACAGAAGACCTGGCTGACAAGAAATGCTACTTTTGGGAGCCATTTTATATAACCTGCTGCCGTGACAAGCTTGTGAGTTTGTGTCTGTTCATGAGTTAGTTTGACGCTTGTTTAGCTCACAGGGCTACATCTGTTGGAGACAACATGGTGAACTGCATTAGTGAGGGATCTCTGGTCCTCAGAGGCTCACAGTTTTGTCGCTTGACTCTTGAACATGTTAAATAAAAAAGTTGTGCAACAAATTTTCTTTCAAAGATAGCCACAGAGTCATGGACTTCTTGAACCTTCCTCAATGTAACTTCTGTAAATTCTAGAGCGCTAACGTTTTAATTTAATCTCTTTTTTTTTTTTAAGAAAATATCTGAGTTAAAGCCCCAAATGTCCAAGTGTAAAAACTACACCAATACAAACAAAAAAAAGTTGAAAGCCTGGTCCAAACCTTCATTTCAAAAGGTAACGCGAGTACAATCAGGCAACAAAGTAATGTGCACAGCCAGGAATGGACTTCTGCGAGATGTGCACACACAACCTGGCTGTGTGAAATGTGGCTTCACAACAAACTTACCAAGTTTCTCACAATTTTGAGTCTCCAACAGTCACAGCCCAGTGAGAAACTCCTGTTAGTAAAATACACTGTGCCTGGCCAAAAGAAATATAGCTGGGACTGATTTACGGCTCAGATGTTTGAGTGAGTGGAATATTTGGTCATCACGAGGCAGAACCTGGATCTGGATCTGAGGCTGCTGGCTCTCAGCCGGGCCAAGAAAAACCAGACCAGGTGCAGGTGAGACAAACCTGAACACTCAGGTTTGTTTGAACCGTCCACAAAGTTTTGATTTGACTTCATTAAAAGGTCTGTGAGAGTTCAGCCTTCTGCAGCCACAGAGTTCCAAGATGGCGTCTAACAACCAAACCTGCGACCCATTCCCCTGATGAGGAGCCAGAAGGACTTAAGCCTCCAGTATAGCTGTGCGTTGTGTCCAGCGCCGCTGGACTCGCGTGTGCTGCGCGCCGGCAGTTCATATTATACTCTGTGCAAGCGCAGCTCTCTGGAGTGCAGGCTCCAGCAGCTGCAGCCGTGTGGAGCATTTACCTACGGGACAAATTGAGGTCGCTGATAGGTCATTTGCTGACACGCAAGGCAGTTTATCAACGCGCGCGCGTAGGCATAGTAAAATTTGAGCTTGGCGCGTTCACGCCCGTGATCAAAGGCTTTTGCCGCGGCGCTCGGACTCACGCGGAGCTATACTGGGGGCTTTAGGGAGCTCAACTCTCCGCTAGCGCATTTTGATGCCTAGTATTGGTACTTGTGCTTCTGGCTCTTTGTGTTGTGTGTTAATCGGGTCCTGGAGGTCACTGGTGCCCAGTGATGTCAGTAACGCGTTACAAAGTAACGCGTTACTCTGGTCGGACCACTTTTTTCAGTAACTAGTAATCTAACGCGTTGCTTTTCAAACTGCAGTAATCAGATTAAAGTTACTTTCTCCAAATTATTGTGCGTTACTTAGTTATTTGTCATTTTCTGTAGTACTGTAAATAATTTAATTTTATTTCGCCAATGCGTCTCGGGGGGAGCGATAAAAAAAAAGACAGGAGTGACGTCAGTCTATGCGACCGCCCGGTGTCTTGACTTGTAGCACACGTTAGCATTAAGCTAGGTTTAGCATCTCGCTGCGGTCTCCTGTTTGTTTGGGAACGTTGTGACTTGTTAAAAACACGAGCGCACATCCAAAACGGTGTGTGGACTTTGTTTCACGGAGACTGGATCTGCAGCAGACAACACGTCTAACTTGAACGGACTTAACGACGTGATCCGAACGTGAACGAGGAGCAGCTTGTAAACACTGCTAACAGAGCAGCAGCAGCATTAAAACAGCCTTCAGGTAGGTCAGATCAGTCAATAACACAAACTGTAGGACATTTTACAGCTCTGGATCTACGTCTGAAATGTTGTTGTTGCTGTGCAGGCTTTAAATTAACTGAGCGTCTCTAAAACGTCTTCCATCACGTCCATCATCATGTCAACACCAGCCAAAAAGTTAATCACTTTATGAAAAAACTGATGTCAACAAGTCCTGGAGCTGAATAAATCCCTGCCCTGATGATGACCGAGAGATCCAACCACAAGAAGAGGTATTGTTCTTTTATTAATAATTAACCTTTTTAATTTAAAATGATAATCTTATTAACTATTTTTATTTTTTTACCTGTTTGTGTTATTTCCAGTCTGAGACAGAGGAAGCAGCTGTCTTTTTCCTCTTGAGGGACATCCACCTGCAGCTAAGAAGCGTGTGATGATGACCCTGATGCATGCTCAATAATCCAGGTAGAAAAATCTAAAAATGCTAAGTCTGGTCCTCTGGACATTCAAAAAACAAAACAGAACAAAAAAAATTGTAGAAACGTTTTATCTTTTGTCCAAAAGACTTCCTCAGTCTGAGATGCTGTATTCATCTCAATCTTATAAATACTGTAGCACCCTCTCACAGTGGATGAACCAGTTTGCTGCTGACAGCTGAAACCAGCTGCTCACGGACCATCAGCCTAACAATGGATAGTTAGCAGCACCCTGATGGTTGTTTGCTATTCACAGAGGGCTGAGTGATACTAGCAATAACAGCATTGTAAGAGGGGGACAGTTGAACCCAGAGGCCTCCACCCCTGTTTAATGATGGATGGTTTCTTTTCACAAAGATGGCCTCCTTTACTCCTCTCTCAAACCATCGTTCCTCTCTATCAAGGATGTGAACATCTTCATCCCTGAAAGAGTGACCGCTGGCCTGGAGATGAGTGTAGACTGCAGAGTCCTGACCTGATGATGTTGATCTTCTGTGCTGGACCATCCTTTTGGCCAGTGGCTCATGCTTTTATTTATTTTCATACAAACGTATTGTTTACTTGACACATTTTCAAAATAAACATTTTATAAGTCTTTTTTGTAAAAATATTATTTGTTTAGTGAAGTCAAGAAAGACTACTGTATTTTGTTTTTTGAATATTTATTAGTAATTATTTTATTAAAACATTTAAATTTTTTATGTATTGTGACAGAGGGTTCTTGTCAGCGGCTGCTGAAAGTAACTAATAAAGTAACTTAGTAATCTAACTTAGTTACTTTCCAAATCAAGTAATCAGTAACTTAACTAAGTTACTTTTCCCAAGGACTAATCAGTAACTTAACTAAGTTACTTTTCCCAAGGACTAATCAGTAACTTAACTAAGTTACTTTCCCAAGGACTAATCAGTAACTTAACTAAGTTACTTTTCCCAAGGACTAATCAGTAACTTAACTAAGTTACTTTTCCCAAGGACTAATCAGTAACTTAACTAAGTTACTTTTCCCAAGGACTAATCAGTAACTTAACTAAGTTACTTTTTCAATGTAACTATGCCATCACTGCGTGGTGCCTATATCCAGCAGTCACTGTGCGAGAGGCAGGGGACACCCTGGACATGTCTCCAGTCCATCACAAATAATTCAAAATACAAACGTAAACAAAGATTTCAGCCAACTGTATTGCATAAACATTTAACTCAAAATAACATAGACTTCAAAATCATATTGCATTCATCCATGTTTCAAATGTGTATGGATGGATTTTGTTTAAAAGATTTGTTTGGTAAATCTTTTCAACAACAGCCATCTATCCATCATCTTTACCCGCTTTATCCTTATCAGGTCCTGGAGGTCACTGGTTCGGGTCAGATTTCTTCTTCTTTCTGCTTTCATTTCATGTATTCTTTCATATACTATGAGATATGGTTTTATTTTCTTTATCTTTTGGGTTTTAATGTTAAAGGGGACCACACATGCAAAATTCACTTTTTAATGTTTTTTTTTACTCAACTTTGGGTATTTACTTCATAAAAAAACAGTCCTAGTGCCAAAAAAATGCACCCAGTGGTTTATTTACTCTAAGTATATTTATTTTTAGGGGCTAATTACGCCTTGTTTACAAATCCTGCGGTTTGTGACATCACAAGCCGCAGGACAACCCACCCCGCACCTTTAGTCAGCCCCTCACCTAGCAACCCCTGGTGCGGCTCAACCCACTTCAGTATAAAAGACGTCACGGTTGCCGAGCAGTTTAGGAGCTGACCCGGCGGTCATTTATGTATTTATTCATTTATTTAGCCCCCGGGGGGCTAGGGGCTTGCCCTGCTCCAGCCACGCAGCACATCTTGAGTAAAACCAGAATGTTTTATTACCTTGTTTGAACTCTGTCTCGTTGAAACTGTGCACACACACACTCTCGCGGGGCGACAGTCTGAAACGTACAAGCACCACTGATCGATATTTCAGATTAGCAATTTATTTATTTTAAGAATACTTTTCACTTCATCAAAATCTAATCAAAACTCCAGCGTTCTAAAAGTAGGTGGTTGTATTTCTTTCTTATACGATGAAGGACTGCTTTTGCTTAACTACCAGGTTGGTCTGGGAGATAAAGAGCTGGTTTGGCACCCAAAGGACCGGGGTTTGTTTCCCGGCCACAGCATCTTTTTTTATTTTTTTTATTTAAGCCTTTTGTTTCGGAGAGATCGGGGTGAGACTAGATATATACATCTACATAATAATACTTTATAATTGTTATTTTTACGTTTTAGTTCAATTTTTAGTGTATTAGCGATCGCTCCCAACGCGCATCCGGCAGAAATAAAACGAGCAGACCGCCGGCGAAGGGACCATCTACGGTTGGGAGCTGCTGGCTTTTGAGGACCGTGTGGGTCCGGTCAGAGGTTGCCTCATACGGATAAATTAACTGGAAACACTCGGTGAACTTTGTGTGTGTCTGGATTGGATGTGCAGCCGCGGATCGAAGCGCCGCATGCAACTAGCGGAGCTACGCGGGCTGTTTGTTGCCGAAGGAGGAGGAAGAGCTATTTTTAGCCTCGGATTCGGGAGGGCTAATGATAAAAGGAGCAGCTAATGGCGGCGCGCACAGACAGCTTTCGGTAAGTTATCTTAAGCTAGCACTAACAGTAAGTCAAATGAGTAATAAAAAAAAGAGCTAATTTTAAAACAACAACAGATTAGAGATACTGGCTGTTACAGAGGGCGGAGTTAATGTAAACAGAGTTTTGACGGGCGTGGACTTCAGAGCTCATTATCATAAACCGGTCGTTTAGAACGGAAGTTAGAAATGGCAGAATTAAAAAGGGTATAATTTATTATCTAAGAATTATTTTGTGTACTAAATTGAATGAACAGGATCTGGATAGCACACAGACATACCATAAAAATTTTAAAAACCCATCTGAGGTCCCCTTTAAAAAAAAATTTTTAATCAATTTTGGGGATTTTAGAATCGATTCTGAATCGCCAGGACTAAGAAAATCGATTTTTTTAATCAATTTTTTCCTACACCCCTACACAAAAGTATCTTTCTGTGAGAAGAACCCACCTGACCTTTCTCCTTGCTCCCCAGGGTTCCAGAGTCCACCTTGTATATAAACATCACTTTAAATAAATCACTGTTAACCTGTCTAAATCTTGGAGTCTGTCTCACTTCAGCTCATATTATCTGGGTTTCCAGCGATCACTACAAGGTCTTGTTTGAAAAGAGCACAGAGTTAAAGGCAAAGATCCATATTTACTGGTCTGTCTAGTTCCAACCCTCACCTGTGGTTATGAAGGTTGCACAGAAGTATGTTGGAGTCATTCTCCCCACCATCACAGACATCTACACCTCCAGATGCAGGAAGAGGGCCACCTGTCATGAAGGACCCCACTCACCCAGCACACACTTTTTGTCCCACTCCCTTCAGGCAGAAGGTTGAGGAGCATTAAGTGTAGATCCACTAGACTGAGGAACAGCTTCTACTCTGACCAGAAGAATCACTGTGAAAAATCACATAATGTTGCTGCTGATCTGTTTCATGTTGCTGTGTTCATGCGTGCGCATCTGCTCACAGACTCATGCTCATGCTGCGGTTCGGTGTATTGTTTTTATGCTATTAGTGGTTAGCATATTTGTAGTTGTTTTTCTTACTTCATATCTTAGATCTAATTACTGTTTTTCTTTATACATTTTATTGTTGGATGTACTGGGACCCTGTGTACATAATTGTCGTTCCACCACATGTGACAATTTAAAGAGACTCTGACTCTGATGAAGAACCAGATCCTGGATCCAAGCAGCTGAAATGAGTCTCTTTCAGAGTTGAGCTACTTCTCTGCATTGAAAGGAGTCAGCTGAGGAGGTTCATCTGATCAACACAACTCGGAGATTTTCCAGGCATGTCCCTGAGCAGAGACACAGAACTCTCTAGAGGGATTATATCTCCTCTTTGGCCTGGTGACACACCTTGGTGTACTGAATTAAGAGTTTAGTATTAATGTTTTTCTGACTAAATGTGACTGGCCGTGGCAAAACCAGGAACAAGTCTCCCCTGGGTCATTTTGAGTTATTTACAGAATCTTAAAGTGTGGGTTCTAAGCTATCCGATGATGCCAAACACATGTCGCTCAAAAAAAAATGAAGAAGATACAGCCATTTCAATGTTGGCAATCTGCAAATAAGATTAGGGAGAAAACAGGCCTCAAAGTTTTAGAAGAATGTCCCCATTCCAGAAGCATTACCTGGGGGTGTTAACAATTGCTGTTCATTTACATTAATTTGCCTTAACCCAACCCCCAGCACTGACTGTCAACACAGACTCTGCCTAGGAAGGTGTGCAGAACTTCAGCTTTGCTGGCAAAATTCCTTTAGATCTTTTGAAAAAAAAAAAAAAAACAATTGTATTTTATGTTATTGTGACATGTTTTACACAATAATAATGTTGATTGTTGTGTCACATAGTTATTGTTACAGCCCACCCCAAAAAAATAAGGATCACATCTAAGGAGGACACAGAAACTGATTCAACTGGGTTCAAACATATTTTCATTACAGGTAACCCTCGACCTACGGCACCCTCGACCTACGGCAACCCGGACCTACAAACGTATCATATTTAATAATTTAATAAAAATGTGAAAAAAACAAAAAATAAAAAATAAAACTTTTTTTTATTTTTGTTTTTTTTTTTTTTTATTTTATTTTTATTTATTTTTTTTTATTTTTTATTTATTTTTTTTTATAGAGAGAAAGAAAGAAAAGAGAAAGTGAGACAACAAAACAACAATTGTCCACAGAAAGAGCACAAGGCAAACACACCAAACCTCCGTCCACAATCCTGCAAAGCACATGACAGAACACAACAACGAAACATACAAGCATAAAGACTGATAATATTCATGACCTTGCAATAGATTTCTATAAATACACATACCCATACCTACAAATATATATACAATATACATACATATATATTTATATTCATTTATATACCCATCTACATACATCTACTATACATCCCTGCATCCATTTGTGTGTGGTTGTGAGCATGCATAAGTGAATGAGGTTCCTCCAATAGAACATTTAGTAGCGACTGTGAAGCATCAGAGACCCGTCCCCCCAAAGCCCGAGACAGACGAAGGGGCGATCAAAGCCCAAGACCCCAGGAAGGACCCCGAGCCCAGAGTCCCCAGGACCACCCGAACAGGACGAGCCACTCGTCCACTCCCCAGATCCGACCAAGTGGAAGAACCGGACGAACCCCACCAGGGACCACACACAATGACCCCCCGGGGTCAACAGCGACAATACACAGGCCCCCGCCGGAGCCCGCTGCACCGACGTAGCCCCAGGGCCGGTCACCGAGGCTCGGGCACCGGGGACGCCCATCCCTCAGGTCCAGACCCGACAGGACCAGAGGACCCGAGCCCCACCAGGCAGCCACCAGGCCGAGCTGACAAACGCCCAAGCGCCCAGCCCCAGATAGTGAGGGCCCCAAGCACGCCCGTAGGCAGAGGAACACCCACCAGGGGGCCACGTGGCAGGAGCGCGACACTGGGTAGCCTCAGAAGTATCAGAGAGGGGGTAGTCCAAGTCCCAGCCTGACACTTAAACATTCATACACAGACACACTCATTCAGACCCACCCTCATCCTCACCCTCAGTCACAGAAAGACAAACAATAACGACACGCTCCATTCATAATCCCGATGCACACTCTATACCCCCTAGGTCCAAGACATGTACCTGCTCCCTACATGGGGCAGCCCACATCCAAACCCAGGAGGTAGACCCATTCATTCTGGGGTGGAGAGCAGCAGACGTCCAAGATCCGGCACACCCCGCGCCCTGCCGACAGGACAGGACAGGACACCCGAGTCCAAGCAGCCCCAGAGGGAGCGCACTGCCAGCCCCGCCCACGGCGAACCCGCAGGCCCCGAACCCCCCCACACCCCAGCACAACCCCTGACGGCCCACCCCCAGAATGTCCGCAAGGCAACCAGGGGGGTAAGAGAAAAATAAATAAATAATATATAAATAAATACATAAATAAATAAAATTGAAATTAACAAATCAAGACCCCGACACACACACCCCCGTCCCCAAATGTACTGTTGGTGAGTGTTGTTGTAAAGTGTATTTAAAAGGGAAAGAGAAGGAGCAAAGGCTAGCATTATACCAGTTTCCCCTCCACTCCAACTCTAACCCAGGCCCTAATTGTCTAGATGCATAATGTTGAGTGAGCATAGGCATGCCCTCATACATCTCCTCCTACATGTCTTTGCGTGAGTGCAGCTACAGCGTGTGCTCTCAGGACATGATCACCTGCAGTGTTTTGTCAGTGAGAACTGAACTTGGAAAAAGGGCCTTCTCCTACTCTGCTCCTGCTTCCTGGAATATCTTACAAAAAGATCTGAAGCTCTCGGCCCTGACCTCTCTGGATGGTTTTCAGAATCTGTTGGAATCCTGGCAAAAACCAATGCAGATATGTTCCTGTCTTTGATTTTTTTTTACATCTACCTTATAATGTTTTTGCTACTTTTTGCTACTTTTTCTTTTCTTTTGTTTATTGTTTAATGTATTTGTATCATTGATGTTCATCATTCTTTAGTTTGTAGCAGGTCGCTTTCGTAAATGAGCCCTCGAGGCTCAATAAGATTTACCTGACTAAATAAAGGTTGAATGAATCAAAAGAGAGGGCAGTGAGTGAAGATGGAGATGGGGATTGATGGAGGATTTTTAAACACCTTCACCTTCAACACGAACCACACAAGAAGAGAGACAAGAATTAATTTTCAGAGCAGCAGACTTTGAAAATGGGAGATCACCTCAAGACACTTTGAAACATGTTTCAAAAGTGTTTGAGATCAAATCCGAATTGGAAAGTGCGTACTGGCTTTTTATTCTCTCAAAGGTTGGACAATGATGAGTAACAGGAAGACAGTTTCAGATAGCACATGGGAAACGTGGCAGTGTCAAAACAAACAATAACGTAATGTCAAAACCTTATCTGTGATTAAAACATGAGTGTGGCAATGTCAAAACAAACAATAACGTAATGTCAAAACCTTATCTGTGATTAAAACATGAGCTGGCCTAATCAGTGTTTTTGTTCTGTGTGCAGGAGGCAACAAGTTGTGTTCTTCAGAGATGTTTTGTTTCATACAGAAAGACTTTTAGTAAGCAAACTGGTTA
>JBBPBX010033486.1:9279-29253 GCA_038048925.1 Garcialebias charrua
TATACTCATATATATATATAATATATATATACTCAAACACTGTACTTAAGTAAAAGAACAAATAAAAAGACAAAAATGTACTCTAGTAAAAGAAGAAGTACCATATTAATATTTTTACTTAAATAATAGTAAATAAGTACTTGCTTTTAAAAATACTTAAAGTATTAAAGTAAAAGAACTTGCTGCATGTATTACCTAATGCAATGGTCTACAATACCATTAAGTGTGCGTACTGTATGTATATTTTCTGTAATACATAAATAGTGTTGAGCCATTTTAATGAACAATGTTGTAAATAATACATGCTTTTATTGTGTGACACAGTTCAGACTTGGGATTCTGTGTGTCAGAATTTCAGGGATGACATGCAGAGTTTAATGTCATTAAGCAAAATAAGAATAATAAGGAATGATTATACCTTTGAAAGTTTTTATTTAACACAAAGTAAAACCATTGTGTCATTTTAACTGCAGTAAACACATTGAAGTAAAAGTTGTCTGTTTGAAAAAAAGGAGCATTCGACCTCAAAGGAATAGATCACTTCAACTCCAGTTTGTCTTCAACTCTAGTTAAAATACTGTCTAGTCAAACTTGTAATGGATCAACAATGAACAATATTTTAGCAGACAGACAGACAGACAGACAGACAGACAGACAGACAGACAGACAGACAGACAGACAGACAGACAGACAGACAGACAGACAGACAGACAGACAGACAGACAGACAGACAGACAGATAGATAGATAGATAGATAGATAGATAGATAGATAGATAGATAGATAGATAGATAGATAGATAGATAGATAGATAGATAGATAGATAGATAGATAGATAGATAGATAGATAGATAGATAGATAGATAGATAGATAGATAGATAGATAGATAGATAGATAGATAGATAGATAGATAGATAGATAGATAGATAGATAGATAGATAGATAGATAGATAGATAGATAGATAGATAGATAGATAGATAGATAGATAGATAGATAGATAGATAGATAGATAGATAGATAGATAGATAGATAGATAGATAGATAGATAGATAGATAGATAGATAGATAGATAGATAGATAGATAGATAGATAGATAGATAGATAGATAGATAGATAGATAGATAGATAGATAGATAGATAGATAGATAGATAGATAGATAGATAGATAGATAGATAGATAGATAGATAGATAGATAGATAGATAGATAGATAGATAGATAGATAGATAGATAGATAGATAGATAGATAGATAGATAGATAGATAGATAGATAGATAGATAGATAGATAGATAGATAGATAGATAGATAGATAGATAGATAGATAGATAGATAGATAGATAGATAGATAGATAGATAGATAGATAGATAGATAGATAGATAGATAGATAGATAGATAGATAGATAGATAGATAGATAGATAGATAGATAGATAGATAGATAGATAGATAGATAGATAGATAGATAGATAGATAGATAGATAGATAGATAGATAGATAGATAGATAGATAGATAGATAGATAGATAGATAGATAGATAGATAGATAGATAGATAGATAGATAGATAGATAGATAGATAGATAGATAGATAGATAGATAGATAGATAGATAGATAGATAGATAGATAGATAGATAGATAGATAGATAGATAGATAGATAGATAGATAGATAGATAGATAGATAGATAGATAGATAGATAGATAGATAGATAGATAGATAGATAGATAGATAGATAGATAGATAGATAGATAGATAGATAGATAGATAGATAGATAGATAGATAGATAGATAGATAGATAGATAGATAGATAGATAGATAGATAGATAGATAGATAGATAGATAGATAGATAGATAGATAGATAGATAGATAGATAGATAGATAGATAGATAGATAGATAGATAGATAGATAGATAGATAGATAGATAGATAGATAGATAGATAGATACATAGATACATAGATAGATAGATACATAGATACATAGATACATAGATACATAGATACATAGATACATAGATATTATTTTGTCTATTTGCAAAATCCAAAATAAACTTACTTTAAGTTGCTTTAGGTATTTTATGACAAAGATCCATCTTATTTTTTGTCAAAGACCACAATACTACAGTAAATTATGCAGTTAAGACTCTTTTTCTGTCAGACAGCAATTCTCTGATTTGTACTAAATAAATAAATAAACAAACTGAAGTGGCATCAAGTTTTTAAATTAAATTAGAATAACTACTGTCAGTTTTAGCAGCTGGAGACCAATTTGTTTAATTTCAACCACAGCTGGAATTAATGTGGCTCATATTTAACCAGTCATCACCTGTTCGAAACACGTGCACTTGTCTGCATTAATTTCACTTTCAAGTTTTCCATCCGCCCCTTTACTCCGAGCGTCTCCTCCTGCCTGACATGTTTTTATTAGTTCAGCTTGGTGTTCATTAGAAAAACATACAGGTGGCGTAACCTCCCCGCCCTTTCTTCTCTATCTGGCTGTGAAAGGCAGCAGAGCGAGGTGGGCTGCTTATTTTCTTCTAATATTTTTTTTTTACAAGTAGAAAATTGTTTTGCGGTGTTTCACGGTTGACAGGTTATGGTAATCCAGAGAAAAAGCTCCGGAGGAAAAAGAGTGGAACAGTTGGAGCAGCTAGAACAGATTTGTTCTTGTATCATCTGGCTAATTTTTTTCACTTATTTACACTGATTGATTAAAAAAAAGTATTAATCTCAGTGTTAGGTTGAGTAAAAATGACATGAAAGTGTCTGAGAAAAGACAAGTCACAAACAAGTATAGAGATTACTGAACACAGAAAATTCCTCAGGGTTCTGTGCTTGGTCCCTTATTATTATTATTTTTTTTATGCTTCCAATAGATGATATTTTAAGACAGCACAGAACAGTTTTATATTATTTCAGAGACAAAACTGAGCTTTTTCTCTGCGAAAAGGTGAAACAAATCATATTTTAAAACAAATAGTACACTTGCACTAACTTAAAGTCAGCCGTTAACTAACAAGCCTGGTTTTGGACTGTGAGAGGAAGCGGGAGTGCGTGCACGAGGACGTTAAGCAATCTCTTCACAGAGGGGAGCTCCAGGGATTGTCTCTGTGGTTCTCACAGTCTGTTGCTGTGGCTGCTCCGGATCATGCCATGATGGAGGAGTGTTGGACTTTAAACACAAAATATCCAGTGGCACATATTAGAAATTTTAAAGTAATAAATACCATTAAAACAAACAGACATGCACTAAAACATATTTTTCTGATTGTTTAGGTTTTGATGAATTTAGTTTTGTCTAAGTTTATCAAACATCTATATTTAGGCCTTTATGGTTTAAATATTAAATCAATTTGTTTGTGATTTTTTTAAAAGCGTTGTGAGTTCCAGTGACGTCATCAACTAGTCAACGTCAACTCGACTATTATCACGTTAAAGATCCACTGACATGATTTTTCTACTATTCATCAAATTGCTCTATATATACATATTATATATATTTTATCATTTAAATATGTTCGTTTTTGCAAACAAAATGATAAATCACTTTAATTTTGCTTTAAAAGTGATTTTGAACTTCAAGCCGTGTTTAATCATGGGAAATCCGTTTACACCCGAACGCACCATCTGTGACGTAGTGTGCAGAGTGTGAGGCAGAGCTCTGGGCTTGTCACGGTGCGCGGGTGTGAGCAGCTCCACATGAAGGTAAGTCTGATACAGCATCAGACCTAAATTAGATCCTGTTGTTTCTTGTTCCATCACCCAAACTATTTTCTGCTTCCCAAAATGAAGACAAATAGCTCAAATCTTCACATAGATTGATAAATTAGTCGGGTTTTAAAATGTCCGCTATTAAAGAGACCAGAGCCCTCTCACTCTCACTACGTCACAGATGGTGCGTTCGGGTGTAAACGGATTTCCCATGATTAAACACGGCTTGAAGTTCAAA
This sequence comes from Garcialebias charrua, assembly GCA_038048925.1. Taxonomy (NCBI): domain Eukaryota; kingdom Metazoa; phylum Chordata; class Actinopteri; order Cyprinodontiformes; family Rivulidae; genus Garcialebias; species Garcialebias charrua. Next base: position 13,227 of record JBBPBX010033486.1, read on the forward strand.
ATCACTTTTAAAGCAAAATTAAAGTGATTTATCATTTTGTTTGCAAAAACGAACATATTTAAATGATAAAATATATATATATATATATATTTTGAGCAATTTGATGAATAGTAGAAAAATCATGTCAGTGGACCTTTAATGTCGACTTTTTAAAATATGTAGTCGTTCACTAGTGTGTGTCTTCGTGTAGCCCTGTGACGGACTGGTGGCCTGCTCACAGGGATGCAGCTCACTGCTGAATGCGATGCTGAAGATAAGTGTTTAAAATGTGCGTCCTGTGACTGAAAATAGGTGAATGCATGGTGAACTACACAAAAATGTATTTATTAACCTTTATTTAACCAGACAAATCCCATTGAGATCATAGATCTCCTTTGCAAGGGAGTGAGTTGGAGAAAAAAAGATACAGACAAAAGAAAAGCAAATCAACTTAAAAACACAATAATATATGTTTCCACATTGACAAATGTGATCATGATTGTTTTACGTGTGTATTGTATAATTATTTTTGTCTAAGGGCTAAAATGTAATGAGCTGCCACAATCCCTCCTCAGTTAGGGAAAACATTTTTCTATTTCAAGGCTTAAATATGATCAAAGGATCGACTTAATATAATCAGTTTAAAGCCCATTTACGACCGTCTCCCTTCCTCCACTGCTCACTTCTCCTCGCCTGCCTTTTCATTTTCCCAGCATGCTCTGCTCTCCCTCTTTCTTCACTTCTGCAGCATTCATTTCCTCCTCTGTCCATTCTTGCATCTCTGCCCCCCCTTCTGCACAACCTTTCTATTTCATCAGCGCATGTGTGTTTAGTGTGTGTGTTTAGTAAGTGTGTGTGTGTGACCTCATCTCTATCTAGCAGAAACAGGTGCTATATAATAGTAAATTAATTAGACGAAGAAGATGCACCATGTTCACCACAAAGCCCCTTGTGGCCTGTCAGGGTTTCACTCAGTGCTCCACATGGGAAAGCACACATACATACACACGCGTGTACACACACACACATGCACGCACACACAGACACACAAAATCAAGAACACAGCTACCGGCCAGGAAAAAAGCCATCTGAGCAAGGCGAGATCTCTTGGGATCCTGTGTAAATATGTGCATGTGCATGTGTGTGTGTGTGTAATGACTGACCATGGAGATGACTGCAGTGATGGTTTCATATGACAATTAACCCTCTTAGCCTTTGTGTTGGCTCACAAAAATGATTATATGTATGTGTGTGTGTGTTTGTGTGTGCGTGCATGAGTGCTTGTCGGCTAAAAGATGCATCCTCCTGCAGGCAGGCTACAAGCTGAAGTTCTGTTTCATTTCAAAGTAGAGACAACGTGCAAAATGCAACTCAAATCATGCTCAATCAAAATCTGAGCAGAATGACAAAGTTTCTGTCTGATCTCATAGAAAAATGCAGAAATATGAAATTAAATACAGTAAAATATGTCCACTTTTCCCCCTAACCCGAAATAAAAAGGATGAAGGTTCATATGGGATTTATTCGTCAATGACACCGTCTCAATGTATCGTCTGTGTGCTAAAAAACATGTTCGATTGAATCAAAAAATACCACAAAGAAGAAAAGGATTAATCATTTTACATGAACTTTTTAAAGACTTTTCATTTCAGACGGGCTTGAAAACATGAAGAAGTAAAAGTGCAGGTTGAATTTATAAAATAAGAAAAAACTGTTTCTAATGCTAACCTATAGTTGACATACATGCAGTAAAAGGACCACAGACAAAGTTGGACGTTTTCTCATTGACACAAATGATAAATGAACAAATTCTTAGCTGTGAGGGAACATTTTACACTAACAGCTGAAAACTTTAGTAGCTGCTCTTGATCTACAGTACCATATTTTCCGGGATATATGTCACAGTTATTTTTATTATTTTTTATTATTTTTTGCATAATCTGCATGCCATGCAATTTATCCACCAAAGTGACTTATTTATGTTTCTTCCCATACAGGTAGTCCTTAGGTTACGACGGTCTCGAGTTATGACGTTTCGCGGTTACTGATAGGGATTTTAAACACCTGTCACCTTAATAAAACCACACAGAAGGAACAAGAAATGAGTTAGACACTGATCATACAGTATTCTCTGTCCAGCCTTATTTAAGGATGCCCAATGTGCCTTACTGCATATGCCACTTTTGCCTCTATAACAACATCAACTACCTCATACATATACTGTGTACATTAACTCATATGCTGCTTTGCCACTTTGCAAATGTCAATGCTTGAACCTTTAGTTTATTTTATAGTTATACTTTTTATACTAGTATGCAAAAACTCAGGACAGTATTATGTTCATTAAATGTTTAGTGTTTTAGTTTTAGTTTTAGAGTTGGTGTAAATTTTTATACTCTTATACCATTATGCAAAAACTCAGGACAGTGTCACAGTTTTACTATTTTATGCTTATGTCTATTATTATATGTTTCAGTGTTTCAATGTTTAAATAGTTACTGTTGCACCGAGGGACTGAGAGAAACGAAATTTCAATTCTGTGTATGTCCTGTACATATTGCAGTTCTGACAATAAAGCTGACTTTGACTTTTGACTTTGATCATGAACTTTGCAAAGGGGATATGCTTTAATACACTTCTGAAACTTAGTTGGTCTCAAAACGTGTTGCCAGCACAAATCTGAATTGTGCAGCACCTCACAAACTATTTATTCAAGAAGGAGGCGGAGTTGACAAGTTACACAAATCTCTGACATGTTACAGATAAAACAAACTGAAGTCATAGTTCTGTTCAAACAGGAACATCTAATCAAAACATTGTCTAATCATGAACAAGGCTTAAAGACCTTGTCTGTTCTGCATCCAGGAAAATCAAACAAGTTTGTGCTTCAGATAAACTGTTTGATGAAACAGAGAACCTTTGATTTAAAGACCGTGTAAAGTGAATTTCAACATTTTCTTCAATAAACATTATAAATGTCATAATTGTAATCTTGTAAATGAGTAAAAAGTCTCAAAATTGTAGCTCAATTAATTTTGGAGTTATAGAGCAAACTGTGTATAAAGATATTTCTGTTTCAGGATTTTTTAGGCGTGTTTTAAATGTGACCGCGTTTCGTCACGCGGTCTTCTTAAGTATAGCCCCACCCCCTGCAGCTCCAGCCGTATAAATTCGCCTCGGTGGAGCCGTTCACTCGCGAATCGCAGATAGCATCAGATAGCAATAGCATAGATATTTTGTTCATTGTTAGCTAGCTAATCAATTATGCCTCGTTCGTGCATCTTCCCTGGATGTCGCAATGGTCAGGGCACCCGTACAAATCATAACGTGTTTTTATACCGCGTGGTTTTATACCAAGTATCTGTAATGCCTGGATAGGTCAATGGATAAAGCGTTTGCCTTCCGTCCCAAACCTTGTGGGTTCAATTCCCGCATGGTACAACTTATTTTTTTATTTTTTTATTCATTCCAGATTAAAAACACACAAGAAAACTATTTACAAAAACAGCGTAACTCTTGGAAAAAGTAGCTGCTGTTACAGACAGAACTCAGATAAAAACAGAGCAGGTTTACTGGCTCTGCTGTCTGCCTCTCCACACACAGCTCAGCTGCAGGCCGCAGTACTGCGCTGAAACCACGCCCACGCGCTGACACGCCCCCACAGTTTCAGACCAAGGGAAAATTATGTTTTTTCATGATTTTTGAGACTTAATTTTATAAGGAAAACAATGTTTTTAATCAGTCAGATTTATATGGGTGATTAATAACACATATTTATGCCATGTGACAAACTAAAAACACACATTTAATTTCACCTTACACGGTCTTTAAGTTTTACTTTCAGCACAGACGAAGCAGAGAACTATCCACCTTATTCTGCAAGAGCGTATGTGGGTAGCCATGACAGTCCTGTACCGCCCCCTGCCGGTTTTAAACTTCCGGTGAGCTAACGTGCCAAAGAGAGAGGTGGTTGAGAGAAAGCGAGAGGCACTAGAGCAAAGACAAATTCAGGTAATTTGTGCTGTAGCAGGAGGATTAAACAGTTAAATATGAGTTCGGGTTCAACTTGTGCTGTTGTTGGCTGTCACAACAGCACAAGAAAACTGAAAGACGAGCTACAAACCTTTTGTTTCGAACATCAACAACTGCGAAAGGCCTGTGTGTGCCCAGCGCGGTACGCACTGCACTCCATGCCGAGGACGGAGGATCGAAAACGAGCGTGGCTGTCGGCTTTAAAACTCAAATACCCCCCGAAGAGAGTTTATGTTTGCTCCTTTCATTTTGTTGATAAAAAGCCCACAGAGCAACACCCCGACCCGGAGCTGTTTCTGGGCTATGACCGGGTCCCACCAAAGAAAAGAAGGCAGCTCATCCGGGCCACTGTGAGCCAGACAGCTTCCAGCAACATCGACAAAACGGCCAAATCTGTTCCCCGTGAGTGAAATTGTAAATGTGATTTTTTTTCCCCCGTTTCACATTTTAATCATGCTTAGCTCATATCTTAGCTTTTACTGAATAATAGCCTACAGTGGATGGTGTTAGCATCAGTGCTAGCTGGTTGCGGTGTTAGCATCAGCGCTAGCTGGTCGCGGTACAAAATGTTATGCAGTGTTAGTCTGGATGTTAGTATATTATTAATTTAATTCTAAAATACTTTATCAGTAAGAGAAAGTTATTAATTGGCAGCCAAATCCAAATCTTAAAGACAAAGTGGTTAGTAATTAACGTCAGTAGCATGCTAACAGAGGTGACTAGGCTACTGTCCGAGAATAGCTTTTTATTTAGCAACATGGTAAAATTCAGCTATGCACTTCCCAAATACAAGCAAAACATTCAAACAAAACATGGGGGGAGATTAGCCCCCAGGATTGTAAAAGTCTGGGGATTGTGTTAAGAATATGGTGAGTTATTAGAGGCAGGTTATTTAAAACAGACACAGCTGAAAAAGAACCTCCATTTAAACTCTTGTTAAAAAAAAAAAGCTTAAATGCAACCTAGCTCCAACTGATTTTTTTAAGGATGAAAAACTAAAATCTAATCCCAATATTTTGATATTATAACATAATTTGATGGGGCTTATGAACATTTTAGGGGGCTAAAGCCCCACTAAAACTGTCACAACGCGGGGAACCCAGAGTAGTACGAGACCAGAAAGGACAATATTCAATTATTAAAAGAACCGTGATTATTATTTACAGTGCGACAATGGGTCATCTCCTGGAGATCCTGGGGAAGAGAGTTGAGTCAGAGGAGTCCACTTGTTGCACTCAATAATGCTTGCTTGTATTTTCCTTACAGATAGAAGTGCAGGTGTTGGGCATGGATGTGAACCACCAGAGATCACCAGAGACGGGTGCCAGGAGAACAGGCCACACAGGGTGGACAGGCGTGTGGCTGGAAGGCGAGACACGGAGGACACGAACCAGGACCACGGGAGTCTGGAGCCAGACAGGAGTCAAGGAGACTGGAGGACTGTAGGCACAGAAAACGATGGTAAGTAACTCTTGTACAACATAAAGTTCACTGGCCAAAAGCATGAATACCAATAAAAAGGTCTTAAAACCTTTCTTTTTATCTAGTTTTTTAAATAATTAATTGTGCTTTTGTTTTTTATTGCACCCAGTTTTTTGAGTATTTTATCTGCATTTTGTGAATTTTAAGTTTTTGATGCAATCATCTGTGAGGCTCCATCCTCTTGGTTGTTCCTCTTCTTTGTTGCATTTATGGTTGATTTTATTTTTCATTGTAGCACTTTGAGATCTGTTTGATGTAAAGTGCGTTATAAATAAAAGTTATTATTATTATTATAATAAGGGTACAATGCTCCAGCGATGAGTCACACTGGACTGAAGCCTTAAGTAGTAGAAGGTCCTCGTCAGATGGATGGCCGCCAGCTGGTGGAAATCTGCGACCAATCAGGAGGCAGAGCTGCAGGCAGTGGAACTGTCACAAAAACAGCACTATTGACATGTATGATGTATCATGTGTGTAAGAGTGTGGAATTAAAATTTTCCTTCCTAAAACGTAATAAGCTAAGTGACACTTGACAGGTTCTGTTATGCTGATTTGATTTTGTATTTTTGTGTTATACAGAAAGCACTGTGGATTCACCTTCAGTCCTCCCAGACCAGGCAAGCATCTCCACACAACCTCCTAAGCCACATCTGCACTCAGTCCACACACAGTGGGAGGGCCCTTTGCTGAAAGATCATCAGTACTGCAAGACGTCTGGCAGAAAAGATGTCCAGGACAAGATGACTCGGTGTGAAGAAGTTGCATGTTTTCTTCTACAAAATGACGCAGACGCTTTGCTGTACACTGGTATAGCCTTAGAAACATTTAACAGTCTTGTGTCAGCACTGGAAGGAGATAACAACAATGAATTTACAATGCCTGTATGAGATCAAGTCCTTATGACACTTGTGAAATTAAAGACTAACTGTGTTCTGGGTGACCTAAGCCGCCAGTTTAATATATCGCAGAGCATGGCTAGCAAGATCATTTCATACTGGTTAGACAGACTTGAGGAACATTGCCGACCATTAATTCCATGGCTGCCAAAACAAAATATTCAAGCTACTATGCCTACAGCCTTCAAGAAGAACTTTCCGAACACTACATGTATTATGGACTGCAGTGAGCCTTTTGCAGAAACCCAAAAATCTGGGCTCAAGAGGTGAATCATACAGCCACTACTATTCAAACAACACAATCAAATATTTGGTAGCTGTTGCACCATGTGGACTAATCATGTTTGTGTCTGCGGCATATGGCGGTCGATGTAGTGACAAATTTATCACAATGGACTCTGGAATATTAAACTACCTGAAACCTGGTGATGAAGTCATGGCAGACAGAGGTTTTACAATAAAAGTTGCTCTTTGAGAGAAAAGTTAGATTAGTAATTCCTTCTTTCACAAAAAAAAAAGAGAGAGCTAACCCAGGAACAGGTAACATACACGTGTCGGATTGCAAATGTTAGAATTCATGTTGAAAGAGCAATATCCGACGTTTGAAAGTTTACAAAATTTTATCTCAAACAGTTCCCATAAACATGGCTCCTAAAAGAGACAAGATTTTGAGGATATGTACTGTTGTGTGGGGTGAGAGAGGATCTCATCCGTGACAGAATATTCTTTACGTACAGATAGAGTAGGGGTAAAGGGTATTTAGTCAGTCACCAATTGTGCAAGTTCACCCACTTAAAAAGATGAGAGAGGCCTTTAATTGACATCATAGGTAGATCTCAACTCTGAGAGACAAAATGAGGAAAAAATTTCTGAAAATCACATTGTTAGATCTTTAAAGAATTAGCAGTGGTCTTGTAGGTCTTATATTTTCTGATTATCGCTCCACAGTAGATTTCTTCACACCAAGCTGCTTGCCTATTGCAGATTCTGTCTTCCCAGCCTGGTGCAGGTCTACAATTCTGTTTCTGGTGTCCTTCAACTGCTCTTTGGTGTTCACCATAGTGGAACTTGGAGTGTGACTGTTTGAGGATGTGGCCATGTGTCAACATGTTCAAACAGGTGCCATTGATACAGGTAATGAGTGGAGGACAGATGAGGTGACCAAATACTTATTTTCCACCATTATTTGCAAAATAATTATTTAAAAATCAGACAATTTGCTTTTTGGACTTTTTGTTTCTCATTTTGTCTCTCATAGTTGAGGTCTACTTATGATGTCAATTACAGGCCTCTCTCATCTTCTTAAGTGGGAGAACTTAAACAATTGATGACTGTCTAAATACCCCCTCCCCGCAATTATTTAGGGAGGACATACCATGATGCATGCACAAAAATCCAGATAGGGAAATCTAAAAGAAAAATGTGTCTGGTCCTCTGGACATTCAAAAAAATGCTTTGCTTTGTTTTGCTTTTTTTGAGACTTAGCTTTTTTAGATAGGGTGCAAATAATTTCTATGTTTCCCTTTTGTATATATTCTCTACATCAGGATTGTTTTAGTTGAAAAGCTTATGTAATAGTGATGATGCAATCAACTGAACAAAGACTTTTTTTTATTCAACCACAATGTAACAGGTTCTTCAAATGGCAACAAATGATTTTCTCAAAACAACAATGTACATATTTCATATTTTCTTGTCTTGGAAGATTGCAAAAAACATAGAACTACTTTGTCATCAACTTGTTAATTAATTAAACAGCATGTGTTTAAACTTTATACATTTACTTGTGAAATTTTCAATTAAATGTCTGTTTTCATTCATAACACAGACTTGAACTGTGACTATATTAATGTCTGGATGTTACATTCATATTTGTCCTTAAGGCCCAATGTACATTACAGCTTGCCCATTATCTGTCAATTAACTTAAACCGTCCAGCAACTCTTCAACAAGTCGAGGCAAGAAACATGAGAAGTAAAAGCCTCTCAACCGGTCAAGTTTTTCTTTAACAAATGCCTCATCATATTGCACTGTAAATGAAACATGCTCACTTGGTGTCCAGATGACAAGTGAGGCTGTCTTTAGACGTGTGCAATACAATGTGAGCTGCACCTGTGTGTAATATCCTCTACTTCCTGTTTTCTGCAGAACGAGCGCTCCATCTACCATTTTGATGTCGCTGCATTTCTGGGAAAGCTGCTCAGTGAGTGAGGGATGCGTTGGTAGAGGACATTTAATTTCTAGCAGCACATCTGAGTCAATGACTCCATCAGGACTAGCAGAGAGCCAAGGCTCCTCGATGCTGATAACAGTACCCATGTGACAAATGTTCATGCCCGGTTCTTTCAGTTGATCACAAGCTCTGATCTAATTTTCTTTACCTTAATTTGTGTCGAAATTACCACGAAAGGAGGGATACAGGTGCTCAGATAAAAACTTGTCATTTTTTGTGGTTGCGCGAACTGGAACTTTTTTTGCAATGCTTGCTGTAAGTCGGATTTTTCTACAGTTGTGCCACAAATCAGATGCACTTTGTTCTTTTGTTTCTTCTTGTAATTGTGCTGCTTGCTGTTCAGAAACTTGAATATATGCCTGATAGAATGTCCTGCATGGATTACAGCAAAGATCACCAGTGTGTGCTTGGTGTAGCAGCAAAAATGGCTGATCAATTGTGCTGTTGCAGTGAGGTTCTGCGGATGGGGAGGCATTGTAACACTTTCCAATTACAGTACAGTAATGTGTTCTTGAGGAAAAACAGTGGCTTCTATTTTGCTTTGCTAGCACTGTCTTTATACTGTTTATTAGTTACATCATCTCATGTCAGCAGGAGCAACCTCACCATCATCATCACAACAACACAAACTGAGTGATGTAAGTTTAATCTGCACACAAACATTTTCAATCAGAGCTCAAAATGTTTAACTATTAAAGAAATCTCTAAAAAAAAAAAAGCTAACTGGTCCTCTGGACATTCAAAAAACAAAAAGCAAAAACAATGTAGAAATGTTTCGTCTTTCGTCCGAAAGACTTCCTCAGTCTGAGATGCTGTATTCAGCTCAGTCTTATAAATATAAATTATAAAATATAAAATGACCATATTAAAGAAATGTTTAAGGAAATACAGTAAACTAATATCACTCACAGGCACATTTTGAAAGAGGGGACTTCACAAAGACACAGTCAGGCCATGTGAGACTGAAGGAGTTCAAACCATTTGTGTTCATCACTCAGAACCAGATGAGAAGTCCAGCAGAACTTCCACTGACCAGTGATCACACACATTGTTCTAAAGTGAACTTTGGTACGAACGGTGTTAAATAATACATGTCACATTTTTTATTGAACAATAATCTTTATGCTAACAGTGCCATTGTAATTTCAGAGATTGAGGAAGAAAAGAAATGAGAGTGAGATGAGGGAAAGATGAAAATGTAGCCTCAGAGGACCGGGACATGCCAGGAACTGATGAGCCAGGATCAACAGGACCAGGAGGATGGATCAGGCAATGCAATCAGGGAACAGATGAAAAACCTGAGGGAACAATTAGAACACAAAAAAATTACATAAGCAGGATAGAAGAACTTAAGACAAGAAAATGAACGCAGTCCTGTGAAGAAAAATGTTAATGGAAAAGAAATACTGACATACTGTATTTTTACAAAAGATTACATGAAGACAAATGGCATGAAGAATAACGAAAGTTACGAATGTAACTACGGTTCTATGAATCCCGGATGACCTCCAGAGGGCAGTGCTAAAAGCACTGAATATTCCCTTCGCGCATGCGCTGTTCGAGTAATTATATCAACGACGTCACACAGGTGTGACCGGATAAGCAATGAGAGGATATAGCCTATCATTATCCGTAATTCACTCCTACAGAATCTTCTCGCGTAAAGCAAGGATTCTGAGTAACAGAGAAGCTCTGGCGGTAATCCGGGATTCATAGAACCGTAGTTACATTCGTAACTTTCGTTCTATTTCATCCCTCCTGACCGCCAGAGGACGGTGCTGAAAGCACTGAATGACTAATACCAATGATGTCATGAAGAATCCTGAGCACATACCTGACTGAGGGGGCCCAGAGGGCCCTTGCAGAAGAACCTGGCCCAGGGGATGAGGGGTGGCCACGTTAACCCGGTAAAATCTGGTGAACGTGCTTGGGGAAGCCCATGATGCAGCAGCACATATTGCATCCAGTGGAGCCCCCCTCAGGGCAGCCCAGGAAGCGGACACACTCCTGGTAGAATGAGCCTTTACACCGACTGGCAGGGGACCATGCCTTGCCGCATAGGCGTGGCAGATGATATCCACAATCCAGTGGGAGAGGCGCTGTTTGGAAAGAAGACAGCCCAACCTATGGCCTCCGTAACACACGAACATCTGGTCCGACTGTAGTATAGCGGTAGTAGCTGCCACGTACGTCTCCAACGCTCTCACTGGGCACAGTAGTCCAGACCCCTCGCCAGGAGCAGGCTGAAAACGTGCCAGCCTTAATGGTTGGTTACAGTAAGAGTGAGATAACACCTTTGGCACAAATGCAGTGTTGGGCCACAAGGTAACATCAGAGCCCTCAGGGCCCCACCTGAGACATGAGGGGCTGACCGAGAGAGCATGCAATTCGCCGATCCTCTTTGCTGAGGTAATAGCCAGCAGAAAAGCCGTCTTGCATTAGAGCCATTTGAGATCCGCCTGCGTCAGTGGCTCAAACAGAAGGCGGCACAGAGCAACGAGAACCAAGGGCAGGTCCCAACTTGGTACCCGTGTACCTGTCGGTGGGTGTAACCTACGGGCACCACGTAGAAAGAGAGACACTAAATTATGGCTTCCCACTGTACGACCATCAACGCCAGCATGGTTAGATGATATTGCCGCCATATAGACCTTAAGCATCGAGGGAGAGCGGCCCTTATTGAGGAGAGACTGGAGAAACTCCAGAATGGTGGGTACTATACATGAGACTGGGTTCTCGTTGTGATCAGAACACCACTGGGAAAACAGATGCCACCTGTTTTTGTACTCCTGATGAGTAGAGGGTGCCTTGGCGCCCAAGATGGTGCATCCGACGGGGCTCAAAACTCCGGTCAGCTGCTGCCCTGGCCTTGCAGTGGCCACACACACAGCCGAAGATGTTGAGGATTGGGATGCCACAGCAACCACCCAGCTGAGACAGCAAGTCTCTCCTGGTCGGAAGACGCCATGGGACCTCCTGACATAGGCTCCACAGCAGTGGAAACCATGGCAGAGCCTGCCAACGTGGGGCCACCAGTAACATCATGTGGCCCTCCTCTAGGACTCTGTGAAAGGTGGGCCAAATCAGAGAAAGGCGTGGGAAGGCATACAAAATGACCTTCGGCCAAGGATGAGCCAACGCGTCCTGGCCTAGCGCACCAGATGCCCCCGTAAGGGAGTACCACAGTGGACACTGGGTTGACTCATGTGTTGCAAACAGGTCCACCTCCGCCTGACCAAAACGGTCCCAAATCATCTGCGTTACATCGCTGTGGAGGGACCACTCTCCCGGGGTAGACCCCCGGCGGGAGAGAAAATCTGCGACCCGATTGTGTCGTCCTGGTAAGTATGCTACCCGCAGGGTGAGCAGACCAGTGGAGGCCCATTCCAGGATAATTCTGGACACTCAGAGACCTGGTGCCCCCTTGGTGGTTGATGTGGTAGACAGCAAAGGTGTTGTCCGACCAAACAAGGACATGCCTTCCCTCCAGGTGGGGTAGGAAGTGTGTAAGTGCCAAATGCATTGCACGCAGCTCCAGCACATTCATATGCTAGGAACAGTCTCTTACGCCCCAATGGCCGTGGGCCGCTCTGTGCTGCCACATAGCACAGAATCTATCCTGTAATCCTCTATCCTGTAGAGCTGGCATATGTTGTGACCACTTCCCTGTAACACACTACCACTCCCATGGGGACACCCTTGAACAAATAATCTTCGTCCCCCCATGGAGTCAGGACATGGAGACATAGCCATGTCACTGTGAGCCTGTGATGTCTGTGCCGTCTGGCATCCAGGTGAAAACTGTTGAGCCACCTTTGCAAGGGGCGAAAAGACAGCAGGTCCAAGGGTACCACCCAGAGTGACAGAGGTCAGTTTGCCTAGTAGCCGTAAGNAAAACTGTCCCAAATCATCTGCGTTACATCGCTGTAGAGGGACCACTCCCCTGGGGGAGACCCCCGGCGGGAGAGAAAATCTGCGACCCGATTGTGTCGTCCTGGTAAGTATGCTACCCGCAGGGTGAGCAGACCAGTGGAGGCCCATTCCAGGATAATTCTGGACACTCAGAGAAGTTGTGCTGACCTGGTGCCCCCTTGGTGGTTGATGTGGTAGACAGCAGAGGTGTTGTCCGACCAAACAAGGACATGCCTTCCCTCCAGGTGGGGCAGGAAGTGTGTAAGTGCACGTAGCTCCAGCACATTCATATGCTAGGAACAGTCTCTTACGTCCCAATGGCCGTGGGCCGCTCTGTGCTGCCACATAGCACAGAATCTATCCTGTAATCCTCTATCCTGTAGAGCTGGCATATGTTGTGACCACTTCCCTGTAACACACTACCACTCCCATGGGGACACCCTTGAACAAATAATCTTCGTCCCCCCATGGAGTCAGGACATGGAGACATAGCCATGTCACTGTGAGCCTGTGATGTCTGTGCCGTCTGGCATCCAGGTGAAAACTGTTGAGCCACCTTTGCAAGGGGCGAAAAGACAGCAGGTCCAAGGGTACCACCCAGAGTGACAGAGGTCAGTTTGCCTAGTAGCCGTAAGAATGCGACGTAGGGGAACTACCTGCCCAACCTGAACCAACCAGTCAATTAGAGTATGTCCCCCCCTACCCCCTTGGACAGAAGGGTGCGCTATCATGGAGGATAAATCCAGGACCACTCCAAGAAAAGTGATAGTTTGTGAAGGAATCATGCAGCTCTTCTCCAGATTGACGTTGAGGCCCAACCGGGACACGTGAGCGAGCAGACGATCCGTGTCGCGAAGGGCGCATACCTTTGACAGGGCGCAAAGAAGCCAATCGTCTAGGTATGGCAGGACCTTTATCCCACATGCCTGCAAGGGAGAGAGAGCTACCTTCACACACCAAGTGAACACCCTCGGGGAAAGGGAGAGCGCATGGAACTGCCAGTGGCGACCCCGATAGGCAAACCTGAGAAAGCGGCAATGTTCTGCCACAATGGGCACATGGAAATAAGCATCTTTCAATTCTATTGAAGTGAACCACTCTCCTCTCCTGACAGCCTGAAGGACCTCTGCTGTCGTGAGCATGTGGAAGGACAGCACCTTTAGGTAATGATTGAGTCCCCTCAGATCTAAAATGGGATGGAACCCACCCAACCTTTTCTGTACAAGGAAGTAGTTTGAGTAGTAGCCTCTGGGCTGATGCAGAGGGTCCACTGCTTCGATCGTACCTCTGGCCAGGAGTGTAGAAAGCTTCTGGTCCAGCGCTCGAGCGTTCACCAGGTCGGAAATTACAGTCATTCTGACCCGGCATGACATGAGAGTCCGCAGTCGGAACTGTAGCCGGTAACCATGGGTCAGGGTGGTAACCACCCATGGGTCCACGGCATGAGCAACCCAGTAACTGAGCTGCTAATGGGAAAAGTATCCGACGGTCAGCCTGGTGGCATCACAGTCTCCCTTTATGGCCCCTAGGGGGCCGTGGGGGGGCGGCGGCCAAAGCTCCTGCCCCGCACAGCCGGTTGGCAGGCCAACTCACAAAAGCCCCGGCTGGGTCTAGGCTGACCCTCATGAGGGTAAAGACCTCTTGGGGGGTCGCGACCCCGAGGCTGCGGCTGACTACTCAGGTCAGCTGGCGGGCGCTTTAGATGCCGAGGAAGAGGAGGGGGTATCGTCCTGCTAAGACTCAAAAGTTGCTGCCTCGTCTGACGTGCCTGGACGGTCCATTCCAGCGTTGCCAAGGCAACCAAACCAAATAACTTCCCCGGCACCACCGAGATATCACGGAGGGTCCTGCGAGATGGCCCGGACAGAGCTGATTACTCCAACCAGACCTGTCGGTAAGCCTGGACCAAGAAAGACATCAGGCGCCCATGGTCTCATGTCATAAGTGCAAAGGTCTGAAGTGCCGCATCGTTAAAGCTCACCGCCGCTGTCCACACCTGAAGAAGGCATTTCCAGGGGTGGATTCCTCTGGTTGCGGGATGTCTAGCTGTAGCTGTCTCAGGGCCATCTGCATGACGTCCTGCATCGAGTCATCACCTGACCCACTATCTGTGGTCTGGGACGAAGAAAGTGAACCAGTTCCCTAATTAGATGACTGGTCGTCATCCTCACCTAGAAAGTGAGAGGCAGAGGCAGCCAAGGACAACCCATCCTCCTCCGTGGCTAGCTCAGGCATGGGTGGGGAGGAGAGTCTGATCACTACCCCTGGTGTGGCCCCCGTTTGGCATGCCTGAAAAAGGGGCTTCATCTCCATCAACTCAGCGGACAGTCGCTCCACTCTCATGGAGAGAACCTGGCTAGACTTGGCTCGCCTCTTCCTAGGCAGGGCCGCAGAAGTTGTGGCCTCGGCCCTGTGCTTCAAGCGCCTAAGTGGGGCCTCCTGTCCAGAAGGCGGGAGTTCATCGCCAAGCTCGGGATGAAACTGGGCCAGCCGAGTCACCCTCATGGCACGAGGCATGAAGCTGCAATTCATACAGGAGTTTTCCGACAGGGCCTCCAATAGGTGGTCATGCCCAAGGCAGGTAGGGCACAGGTCGTGACCGTCATCTTTCTGGAGCACGGCCCCGTAACCCGTGCAGCAGTGGGAGCTGTCCATGCTCCTAGTTAGAGAGAATTGCAAATCAGCAAGGGTTTGGGATCACAGGTAAATCAAGGAACAAAACCTAGTCCAGCTATATGAAGTTGGAAAAGAAGATTGGGAGAGGGGGGCGCCAACGCTCGCTTCAACAACAACAACAAAAAAACAAGGTCAGAACTAGAATCCTAGTTCCATCCAATGCTCTGAGGTACAACGTTAGTGTTATGATGCCGATAGGAATAATTTGGGAGAGGGGCGCGAGACGCACACCTTCACCAGTTAAATCAAGGTCAGAGCTAGTAAGCCTAGCTCAGCCAATTATGATGCAGGTGGCAATGATTTGGAAGAGGGGTGCGAAACGCACACCTTCACCAGTAAAATCAAGGTCAGAGTTAGTAAGCCCAGCTTAGCTGATTATGATGCCAGCGGGAGTGACTTGGGAGAGGGGGCGCGCGAACACACATCTTCACCAATTAAATCAAGGTCAGAGCTAATAAGCCTAGCTCAGCGGATTATGACGCAGGCGAGAATGATTGGGAGAGGGGGTGTGCAAACACACTACCTTCACCAATTAATTCAAGGTCAGAGCTAGAAAGTCTAGCTCAGCCGAAGTGTATAATGCCAGTGAGAAGACTGGAACCAGTGAGAAGACTAGAAGCAGGGAAGCGATGCTGGTAAAAAATAGATGAGAGGCACAAGCCTCAGAGACATATAAGAAGGCCAAACCGAGAGAGGCTAGCACCGCTAGCGCAATCAAAACTGCTTGGGAGAGGGCGCACAAAGCCAACCTTCACCAAGGAAAAAACAAGGCCAAAACTAAAAGAGGCCAGAACATGGCTGGCTGCATAAACCAAAC
>JBBPBX010033487.1:11291-33220 GCA_038048925.1 Garcialebias charrua
GGTCCTGTTATCTGATTTTACCAGGATATGATGCCCAGCAACCAGACCTTTACTGAAGAAGTATTTCAATGACAGGAATACGGCCAGCAATTCCAGGAAGTTAATATGTAATTTGGCTTCCTGCTCGTTCCAAAGGCCGCGGGCGTTCTGGTTTCTGCAGATCGCTCCCCATCCTGTTTTTGAGGCGTCCGTCGTGATGACTACACGGGACGACACCCTTCCCAGTGAGACCCCTTCCGTGAAAACGGACAGATCTCTCCAAGGTTCCAGGGCCTTTAGACACTCTGGGTCTATCTTAACCTTTTCTGCTTGGTTAGGCAGAGCGGGTTGTATTTGTTGGTTTAACCATACCTGTATGGCCCGCATTTTCAATAATGCACGTGGCACACAAGGAATGGCTGCCGCCAAGAGGCCTAACAGGCGTTGGCACGTTTTCACAGGGACCCGTTGGTCCAGTTAAAATTTTCCAGGCAATGGCGAATGGAGGAAACTCTTTCCTTCGAGAGCCATGCTCTGTATTGGACGGTGTCAATCTGTACACCCAGAAATATGGTAACCTGTGACGGAGTCAGATCGCTTTTCTGTAGGTTTTTGACAAAACCGAGAGACTCCAGGTGAGAGATCACCTTAAAGGAGTGTGACAGCGCCTGCCTTCTGCTTCCAGCCAGAATTAGCAGGTCCTCCAGGTAACTTAAGACCCTGAGTACTTGATTCCTAAGAGGGGTCAGGGCTGCATCCAGACATTTAGTAAATGTACGCGGAGTAGTCTTTAAACCGAAGGGTAAGGCTTTGAATTCATAAGCGTTTCCTTCTAAAGCAAAACGGAGGAACTTTCTGTGTCTCCTCTACACGCCTATATGGAAATAGGCATCTTTCAAATCCATTGTACATGCATAGTCTCCTGGTCTCACAGACTGGAGAACTTGCCGTAGTGTAAGCATCTTGAACTTGAAAGTTTTAATTCTTTTCTTGAGAGTCCTGAGATCCAGAATCGGTCTCAAGGAATGGTCCTTTTTGGGCACCAGGAAGTACTTGCTGTAGTGGCCAGAGTGTAGTTTGCCTCCTGAGACCAAAGTAATCACTCCCTTTTGCAGCATCGTTGAAACTTCCTCCCTCAGCATGTGTGCGCGTGTAGGGTTTATCTTAGATTGCAACACCCCTGATAAATGGGGCGGTCTTTTTGAGAACTGCAACTTGAGCCTGTGGCGTATTGTTGTCATGACCCAATCATTTGGTAGATACGCCTCCCAAGCTTGCGCATGCGCGCTGAGCCTGGATGGCATGTTGAATTGTTGCTCCTCGTGTTTCAGCGCTGAAGGGGTAACCTTTGACCCCTCTCGTGCTTTTTTGAGCAGGTTGCTCGGCCCAACAGAAGATATCGCGAGATCAGGTCGTCTCTGGCGGATCTCGTGTTATCTTGCTATGGATCATAGTTTAACCATGCGGTCTAGGTTTTATAAAAATGGGACTCGAGTCAAGAACCTGGGTAGTCTGTGCTTTGGTACTTTTATTTTTGTACATGTTTGAAACAGTGTCTGTTTTGTTTACATATACAGTAGGCGAGTCATGTTTGGTGTGCGTACACATGTCACCAGCTCCTCGTAGTTTTTTACAAGCAGAGACTGGGATCAGAAAATTAGGTTCCCGTACCTCGTGGGCGGGCAAACCTGTAAAATTATCAGTTCGTCCTGGCTCATCAGGTCCGAAACTGGTTTCCGTAGGAGGAGGTCGAAGCAGTACTCGGACGGTACTGAGAAGCCTCACATTCCCCCGCGGGTCTCTTTCATAGGAGACCACGCGTGTTTTCCTTTGGTGGAGTGATTTTTTTCCTTGGCAAACCCTCCTGGAGGGCTTCTGCTTGTTTGTGTCTTTGTTCCAGCCTTACCTGGACACGTTCCAGGGCTCCCCCAAAAAGTCCTGTCGACTCGATCGGGTGCTGTAAGAAAGTGGCCCTCTGGTGCTCCGGGAGGTCCGACAGTGTTAGCCAAAGATGGCGCTGGACGACAACTATTTCTGCCATTGCTTTGCCCTGGGAAATAGCTACTGTCCCTATCATGCTGAGCACGATGTCAGATGCATGGCGGGCCTCTTCTAAGGCCTCCGTTGCATGCGGCCTGTTCGTCCTTTGTTACCTGGATATCCTGTAGTTTTTCTGCCAGGTACGCCTGCACCATGCTCGACACATTCATTGCGCAAGCCGCGAGGCCTTGGGCCTTGTAGCACTTCTCAAGTTGTTTCTCCAAAGCGTGGCAGGCCCTGCTGGGTAGTGCTGGTTTTATCCCCGTAGCTGTGGGGACCAGGTGAGCCACCAGAGACTCCTTTATCGGGGGGCGCTGGCAAGGCCCAGAGCCTCCATTCCCGCGACATCCAAGAGTTGGGACAAGGGTAACATGATGGGAGCCTTGGGATCCGCCCAAGAGCGTTTGAGTTCCATGAGAAAGTCCGAAAAAATTGGCATTTTTTGCGACGTTGTCGGTTGCTTCGCGTAGAATTAGCTTCCCGCCAGCCTCGTAGCCTGTTGGTGAGGCGTGGGGTCTGGCCACGTGACCTACAGGGCATCAGCGGCCCTATGGCACAGGTCGAACAGAGGGTGTACCGATAAGTCAGGTTCCGGAAGGTTCTGCGCCAGGTTCTGGGAGGAATGAACAATTTCTCCCTTGTCACTGTATTCGGCGTCTATGTCGGAAACTTCTGGCGTCAAGTCCTCGACGGCAAGTGAGGAGTCCGACGCATTGTCCTCTCTGACTCGGCCATTGCACTCCAAGTCCACGTTTTCGGTCCCCGGTTCGGGAGCAAGCATGTTAGTGCGACGTGCGACCTTCATCGCCGAAGTCCTTGCCATAGATTTGGCCAACCTGTTCGTGCGGCGTTTCCTCATTGTGGCCGTCATTTGACGACAGTGGGGGCCGGAGTCGGGGATTCCAGTGCTTTCCTCGCGTGCAGGATCCCCAGGCAGAGAGGACAGGCCTCGTGGATGTCCGTCGCCGAGAGGGAGTAGCCGCATCCGTTGGGGTATGGGCGCGAGCGAGGAGTCGTCGTCCTGGTTTTCTTCTTCTTTGTCCTCCGATTTCTCTTCTCGGGAGCCATGTCCAGAGACGAGAAGAGTAGAAGTTGGTCCTAGTTTCTTTTTGTTCGAAGCGTCTTCTCCGTTGTCTTGCTTTCGTTGGTAGACTGCTACAGATTAGCAGACGGTTGTGACGCAGTTAGCACCGTCGAGCGAAGCTGCGGAAGAGAAGAAAAACTTCAGGTAAGTAGAAAAATGCTGGACTAACTTTCGCCAGCCCAGCAGTATGCAGAAAAATTTCTCTGTACGCTTAGTGTAGGGAGCAAGCTCACCTCAATCAAGCGACGCGACAACAGAGAGGTCCCGCGATGTTCAGGTGTTTAAGCGAGGTAAAGGGCGAAAAAGAGAAAGATGGACAGGCGTCGGTCGCTTAAATGCACAGAGGGCGGGGCCTCTGGCGCGACGCTGACGCCCATGCCGTAAAGGCGTGAATGTATTCCTTCAGGTAATCGTGCGGGGTGCAATTCCCATAGCATGTATGTTGCACCGAGAGACCAAACTAAAAGGGAACTGCGTCCAGCATCTTCCCATTATTTTGTAACGTTGTGAAATAATATTGTGCCATTTATAACGAGAGTCTATGAATAAGATTCATGCGCTCCCAGGACCGGAAGTATGTCACCAATCAGAAAATATTTTTTGAAACAAACAATATAACTCATCAATACTCATAAAATATTTATCCTACACAACTAAAAACATATATGCATATATTTCAAAATATTTTTATTTTATTATTTCTTTTTTTTTTTAAGGATTCAATGTAAAAAGGTGAATAGTTCCAGAAGTTCCAGTGGGGCGGCACCCTAGCGCCCCCTATGTGCTGTCCGCCCCTGCTCCATACATCTCCTCCTACATGTCTATGTGTGAGTGCAGCTACAGCGTACAATCTCAGGACTATTTTTTTTTTTTTTGCTTGATAGCCTCCCTTCTTCCCTTACAGCCATCCTCTCTACACCATTATTACCTCCAAATATATATTTTAATAATATCTAGTGGATTTTTTTTTAAGGTAGAAAGAATGGAAAGATGAGAAGTAAGATTACAAATTATAAGAAATATACACAAAGAAATTACAAGGCAAAAGCACCCGACCACTGTCTGTAAACCTGCAAAGAACATGACAAAACACAGCAACAAAATACATATGTACTGTATAAAGAACTTCAAATATTCATGGCTTTGCAGTAAGTTTCTATAAATATATATACCCATACATATATGTATATACATACATACATACATACATACATACATACATACATACATACATACATACATACATACATACATACATACATACATACATACATACATACATACATACATACATACATACATACATACATACATACATACATACATACATACATACATACATACATACATACATACATACATACATACATACATACATACATACATACATACATACATACATACATACATACATACATACATACATACATACATACATACATACATACATACATACATACATACATACATACATACATACATACATACATACATACATACATACATACATACATACATACATACATACATACATACATACATACATACATACATACATACATACATACATACATACATACATACATACATACATACATACATACATACATACATACATACATACATACATACATACATACATACATACATACATACATACATACATACATACATACATACATACATACATACATACATACATACATACATACATACATACATACATACATACATACATACATACATACATACATACATACATACATACATACATACATACATACATACATACATACATACATACATACATACATACATACATACATACATACATACATACATACATACATACATACATACATACATACATACATACATACATACATACATACATACATACATACATACATACATACATACATACATACATACATACATACATACATACATACATACATACATACATACATACATACATACATACATACATACATACATACATACATACATACATACATACATACATACATACATACATACATACATACATACATACATACATACATACATACATACATACATACATACATACATACATACATACATACATACATACATACATACATACATACATACATACATACATACATACATACATACATACATACATACATACATACATACATACATACATACATACATACATACATACATACATACATACATACATACATACATACATACATACATACATACATACATACATACATACATACATACATACATACATACATACATACATACATACATACATACATACATACATACATACATACATACATACATACATACATACATACATACATACATACATACATACATACATACATACATACATACATACATACATACATACATACATACATACATACATACATACATACATACATACATACATACATACATACATACATACATACATACATACATACATACATACATACATACATACATACATACATACATACATACATACATACATACATACATACATACATACATACATACATACATACATACATACATACATACATACATACATACATACATACATACATACATACATACATACATACATACATACATACATACATACATACATACATACATACATACATACATACATACATACATACATACATACATACATACATACATACATACATACATACATACATACATACATACATACATACATACATACATACATACATACATACAGGGACGGCTGGTATAAGTGGGCTAGTAGGGCTAAGCCCTACCTGGTATTCACAGGTTAAACATTATATAATTATATAATTATATAATTATAAACAATTTATAAATAACAACTTAAAAATAAACAGAATTTAAAAATAATGTGTCTTATTTAGTGAAAATTACAGCAAAAACTGGTGCTAAACCATCTGGGGTTGTTCTGCGGGGCTAACTTTTCACAGCCCATTTTAATTCAATGTCTCTGTGGTTCAGAATGATTGACATGCGTCTCTCGCCACGCCCCCTCAGTTTGCGGCTCATTGGGGCTAATTCTGATCAGCCCAGGATCAGCCCAATGCCACAGAAATAAGCCAGTTAATAGGGTGGACGTACAATAACGTGCTTCAAGCCCAAGTTTATGTGGGTGTGGTTTAGTGTAGACCATGGCAAGCAAGATTAAAATTACTACTAATTTTATTTCCTCATGCATCGGGTCGGGGAGAGATAAAAAAAAAAAAGACACCTGACCCAGTCTGACAAATGTACGGATGGAGCGAGGAGGAAGTGTTGTCTAGCTTCAAAAACACGGTAAAAACAATTGTTTGTTGCTAAAAATTATAGCAAAGATGTGTCTGAGCTTAACCTTTCCTTAATAAATTCACGAAATGGTCAATTATCAGCTGGATTTAAAGTAGTAGTTCGCTATGTGCACGCGCACACGCGCGCGGGTGGGACGGTGTGTGGGACGGTGTTCTGCACGCGCGCGGATGGACAGAACCGTCCCACACGCGCGCGGGTGGACAGAACGTGGGACAATGTGGGACGTGTTCTGTGCAGCGGGATGGAGCTGGCTGCACAGAACAGTGGCGGAGCTAGACTTTTATTGCTGGGGGGGGGGCGAGGGGGGGCCAAGGCTATGGTAAGGGGTCCACTTACAGTGGTAAAAATAGACTTGTCCCAACTTTTTTGGGATTTGTTGACACTATGAAATTTTGAAACAACATATTTTTTCCTTAAAATGATACATTCTCTCAGTTTAAACTTTTGATCTGTGATCTAAATATTTTTAAGTTTAGAAATCAAGTCTTTTCATTTATTTATTTATTTATTTATTTATTTATTTATTTATTTATTTATTTAAATTTTATTCATTTCATTAAAATCAAGTAACAACTCAAAAAAATAAAAAAACATACATTCAAAATAAAATGAAAGGCAGCAGATGAAGAATAATCTTATAATCTCTGCCCCTTTTACCCAAAGATACAACAATAAGTTACCAAAGATTAAAGTTAACTACATCATCAAATTAAAGACTACATCAACTCAAATGATGATTCATATAAATTCTTATGCTAGTTTTTCATATTCTTTCAAAAAAATCCCTTTTAACAATCTCTTAAATATATACAGAGATCTGGCTGTTTTAACATTTTCTTCCAGACCATTCCACAATCTTATTCCCTGAATTATTGTACACCGCTCCTTCAAACTGGTACGAAAACAAGGTTTCACAAACATTTCTGTCCCTTTAAGAAAATAAACAACATAAACTTTTTCTAAACAGCTTTAGTGTTTGACTTTGTCCACACTCATAAAACACAATGAAGTACAAAAAAATGAAAGTGGTACTGCTACCCCTAGCGGCCGAAAGTGGTAATAAAGTAACTTAGTAATCTAACTTAGTTACTTTCCAAATCAAGTAATCAGTAACTTAACTAAGTTACTTTTCCCAAGGACTTATCAGTAACTTAACTAAGTTACTTTTTCAATGTAACTATGCCATCACTGTTCGGAGGAGACACAGTTTGTCACCGTAGTCCTACACTGAGATGTAAAATAAATTAGAAGTTTTTGAAAAAACCTGTGAAACCTGAAAAAGTCCTGAAAAACGAGGGAAAAGGAGTGTGGAGGAGTGTGATGCAGTTATGCAAAGCTGTTTGACTGGGAAAATAATAATCTTTTACAGTTGAAACCCTTAATGCAGGGCAATGTAAGTTGGATGAAAAAGGTTCTATTTAAGCTTGGCTTTTGGTATTCTTGGTGGTTGGTTGTTTTACGCTTGTCTTTGTGCTGAAAAAGGACATAATGTCAATTTACAGTGGGTTTTCTTTATTTCACATTGATGCCTCTGTTGTTGGAATCCAACCTGCAGCATTACATGTATGTGTACATTATACGTGTGTGTGTGTGTGTGTGTGTGTGTGTGCGTTGGTGCAAGCGTATTGGCCCGCCTATGCGCCAGACTACGTACCGACATTATCGGGACATTTGGTATTAGCCAGCCTTTGCCAATGTCTGGATAAAACACAGATTGTATCCAAATATATTAATATGTAAACATTGTTTTTTCTCATCAATATCAGCGTAACTTGTGGCTAATAGGCTGCCTGGATGAGTTGGAGTGTGCTTTAACACTTAAAATTGTTTTAATAAAAAGTTATTTACATTTATAAAATTGGCTGGCTACGCACCTCCCAGGGTATTTGTGTGTGGTGTGTATGTTTTTGTGTATCGGTTGCATTTATTGAAGCCGTGTGTGTGGCTCACTGACACACATGGCGCCAAACTGCAACGCCCCTCCTCTCGTGATGTGGAGACCGCGCGAAACTCCAACGCCGCCCCTCCTCTCGTGATGTGGAGACCCTGTAGTGGGCGGGGGCTCAGGGCGGGGCCTCAGGTGACCGAGTTTTTAAAAGTTAAAGCCCCTTGAGCTTACACGTGCAGAGTTATGGCGTCGTGTGTTGAGTGCATGTAGGTGAGCGGAGATTATTTTTGGAGAGCGATTTAAATAAAATTTTGCAGCGGTAGGTGGACAGAGTGTCAGAGTGTATTGACTTCATTCAGGTAAGAATTAAAAAAAATTTTTTGTTGCTTTTGATGACATCATCTCAAGGAAATGTTAACCTAATCCAGTAGTAACGTGACTTTAACCGCAGCGTCACAAACTGTGAAGACTGTAGAAAACTTTATCAACATTTAGATAAATTAGGAAGTATCTGTGCATGAGTTTTGAGTGCGTGAAGAAAGACGCAGCTCAAACTAGCTGCGGCTAGCGTTAGCATGTAACGTAACTTCACTTCAGAAGCGTGACAACCTTTCAACGCTGTTGAAAACTTTTATAGACATTTATATAAATCAGCGATACTATATATGCATCACTTGTGGATGTTTTTAGTGGTTATTTAGAGTCTTAACGCGACGAAGACAAAATTAAACGCACGTCGCGTTAGCGTCACTACCGTGAACGTGTCACGTCACAATAACAGCGTGACTAACGCTGTAATTTAACATGCGTTAATAGGGTAGAGGGGTTT
The DNA here is from genome assembly GCA_038048925.1 of Garcialebias charrua. Classification (NCBI taxonomy): domain Eukaryota; kingdom Metazoa; phylum Chordata; class Actinopteri; order Cyprinodontiformes; family Rivulidae; genus Garcialebias; species Garcialebias charrua. The sequence goes on from JBBPBX010033487.1 coordinate 20,469, forward strand.
TAATGTTTCCAACGTCATTTTTCTGCTAATTCTGCTCTTTTTTTTTTTTTTTTTACCTCTGAGCAGTGAGCAGACGGACGAACTGCGTCGTTACGTCATCACGTCATCACGTTGCAGCCTCGTTACGTCATCACGTTGACTGCAGTTTTATGTAGGTATAAGAATACTGTTGTTGGAATACTGAATACTGAATAATACAGAATACTGTATAAGTGTATTGTATAAACTTGAGAATTGTTTTTTAACTTTTTCATATTTTTACATGTACAGGTTTTCAGCTAGTCCAAGAGGTCATTTGGTATTTGGTGAGTCAAACATCCCGCCTTCCTGAAAACAGACAGATGGATTCTTTACTGACTGAGGTCCACGCTTTATCCATCCATCCATGCATTCATCCATCCATCAAACATCCATCCATCAAACATCCATCCATCCATCATCCATCAAACATCCTACCTTCCTAAACCCAGACATATGGATTCTTTACTGACTGAGGTCCAAGCTTTATCCATCCATCCATCTATCAAACATCCATCCATCCATCAAACATCCATCCATCCATCCATCAAACATCCATCCATCCATCAAACATATATCCATCCATCAAACATCCATCCATCCATCAAACATCCTGCCTTACTGAACCCAGACAGATGGATTATTTACTGACTGAGGTCCACGCTTTATCCATCCATACATCCATCCATCCATCAAACATCCACACATCCATCCATCCATCCATCCATCAAACATCATCCATCCATCATCAAACATCCTGCCTTCCTGAACCCAGACATATGGATTCTTTACTGACTGAGGTCCACGCTTTATCCATCCATCCATGCATTCATCCATCCATCAAACATCCATCCATCAAACATCCATCCATCCATCATCCATCAAACATCCTACCTTCCTAAACCCAGACATATGGATTCTTTACTGACTGAGGTCCAAGCTTTATCCATCCATCCATCTATCAAACATCCATCCATCCATCAAACATCCATCCATCCATCCATCAAACATCCATCCATCCATCAAACATATATCCATCCATCAAACATCCATCCATCCATCAAACATCCTGCCTTACTGAACCCAGACAGATGGATTATTTACTGACTGAGGTCCACGCTTTATCCATCCATACATCCATCCATCCATCAAACATCCACACATCCATCCATCCATCCATCCATCAAACATCATCCATCCATCATCAAACATCCTGCCTTCCTGAACCCAGACATATGGATTCTTTACTGACTGAGGTCCACACTTTATCCATCCATCCATCAAACATCCATCCATCCATCCATCCATCCATCAAACATCCATCCATCATTCATCCATCAAACATCCATCCATCTATCTATCCATCCATCTATCAAACATCCGGCCTTCTTGAAACCAGACAGATGGATTCTTTACTGACTGAGGTCCACGCTTTATCCATCCATACATACATCCATCTATCAAACATCCATCCATCCATCCATCAAACATCCATCCATCCATCCATCAAACATCCATCCATCATCCATCCATCAAACATCCTGGCTTCCTGAACCTAGACAGATGGATTCTTTACTGACTGAGGTCCACGCTTTATCCATCCATCCATCCATCAAACATCCATCCATCCATCCATCAAACATCCATCTATCCATCCATCAAACATCCTGCCTTACTGAACCCAGACAGATGGATTCTTTACTGACTGATGTCCACGCTTTATCCATCCATCATCAAACATCCACACATCATCCATCAAACATCCATCCAAACATCCACACATCATCCATCAAACATCCATCCATCAAACATCCATCCATCATCCATCCATCAAACATCCATCCATCTATCCATCCATCTATCAAACATCCTGTCTTCCTGAACCCAGACAGATGGATTCTTTACTGACTGAGGTTCATGCTTTATCCATCCATACATACATCCATCCATCCATCTATCAAACATCCATCCATCCATCAAACATCCAGCCTTGCTGAACCCAGACGGATAGATTCTTTACTGACTGAGGTCCACGCTTTATCCATCCATCCATGCATCCATCCATCCATCCATCCATCCATGCATCCATCTATCAAACATCATCCATCCATCCATCAAACATCCTGCCTTCTTGAAAACAGACATATGGATTCTTTACTGACTGAGGTCCACGCTTTATCCATCCATCCATGCATCCATCCATCCATAAAACATCCATACATCCATCCATCCATCAAACATCCTGCCTTCCTGAACCAGACAGATGGATTCTTTACTGACTGAGGTCCACGCTTTATCCATACATCCACCCATCCATCCATCAAACATCCATCTATCCATCATCAAACATCCATCCATCAAACATCCTGCCTTGCTGAACCCAGACAGATGGATTCTTTACTGACTGAGGTCCACGCTTTATCCAACCATCCATGCATCCATCCATCTATCAAACATCTATCCATCAAACATCCATCATCCATCAAACATCCTGCCTTCCTTAACCCAGACATATGGATTCTTTACTGACTGAGGTCCACGCTTTATCCATCCATCTATCAAACATCCATCCATCCATCCATCAAACATCCATCCATCCATCCATCAAACATCCATCCATCATCCATCCATCAAACATCCTGGCTTCCTGAACCTAGACAGATGGATTCTTTACTGACTGAGGTCCACGCTTTATCCATCCATCCATCCATCAAACATCCATCCATCCATCCATCCATCAAACATCCATCTATCCATCCATCAAACATCCTGCCTTACTGAACCCAGACAGATGGATTCTTTACTGACTGATGTCCACGCTTTATCCATCCATCAAACATCCACACATCATCCATCAAACATCCATCCAAACATCCACACATCATCCATCAAACATCCATCCATCAAACATCCATCCATCATCCATCCATCAAACATCCATCCATCTATCCATCCATCTATCAAACATCCTGTCTTCCTGAACCCAGACAGATGGATTCTTTACTGACTGAGGTTCATGCTTTATCCATCCATACATACATCCATCCATCCATCTATCAAACATCCATCCATCCATCAAACATCCAGCCTTGCTGAACCCAGACGGATAGATTCTTTACTGACTGAGGTCCACGCTTTATCCATCCATCCATGCATCCATCCATCCATCCATCCATCCATCCATCCATGCATCCATCTATCAAACATCATCCATCCATCCATCAAACATCCTGCCTTCTTGAAAACAGACATATGGATTCTTTACTGACTGAGGTCCACGCTTTATCCATCCATCCATGCATCCATCCATCCATAAAACATCCATACATCCATCCATCCATCAAACATCCTGCCTTCCTGAACCAGACAGATGGATTCTTTACTGACTGAGGTCCACGCTTTATCCATACATCCACCCATCCATCCATCAAACATCCATCTATCCATCATCAAACATCCATCCATCAAACATCCTGCCTTGCTGAACCCAGACAGATGGATTCTTTACTGACTGAGGTCCACGCTTTATCCAACCATCCATGCATCCATCCATCTATCAAACATCTATCCATCAAACATCCATCATCCATCAAACATCCTGCCTTCCTTAACCCAGACATATGGATTCTTTACTGACTGAGGTCCACGCTTTATCCATCCATCTATCAAACATCCATCCATCCATCAAACATCCATCTATCAAACATCCATACATCCATCATCCATCCATCAAACATCCATACATCTATCCATCAAACATCCTACCTTCCTGAACCCAGACAGATGGATTTACTGACTGAGGTCCACACTTTATCCATCCATCCATCCATCAAACATCCATCCATCCATACATCCATGCATCAAACATCCATCCATCCATCTATCCATCAAACATCTCAAACATCCATCAAACATCCATCCATCCATCCATCAAACATCTATCCATCCATCAAACATCCATCCATCCATCAAACATCCTGCCTTGCTGAACCCAGACAGATGGATTCTTTACTGACTGAGGTCCATGCTTTATCCATCCATTCATCCATCCATCCATCCATCAAACATCCACACATCCATCCATCCATCCATGCATCCATCCATCAAACATCATCCATCCATCATCAAACATCCTGCCTTCCTGAACCCAGACATATGGATTCTTTATTGACTGAGGTCCACACTTTATCCATCCATCCATCAAACATCCATCCATCCATCCATCAAACATCCATCCATCATTCATCTATCAAACATCCATCCATCTATCTATCCATCCATCCATCAAACATCCATCCATCCATCCATGTATCCATCCATCAAATATCATCCATCTATCCATCAAACATCTTGCTTTCTTAAAAACATGATAAACTGAAATTGTGTGTGTGTTTGTGTGTGTGACTGTTTTGTGGTTTCTAAGGACAGTGTTTTGTCAGGACAGTAATGAACTGTAATCTGCTTGTCTGTTTATAGCATATGACAATGTCCATAAAAACCACAAAACAGTCACACACACAAACGCACACAATTTCAGTTGAACATGTTATATTTACATGTATATGTCTATCTGTACAGTATATGTAATGTATATGCATATACAGTATACATGTATATGCATATATGTATATACACTGTATATGAATATGCATATATGATATGCTTATATACATGTATATATGTATATTTGTGTGTATGTATATGACATAGATATCAATTTTATAAATAATGCAGGGATTGTTATGTATGACTTCAATATTATTAGTCACAGTTTTTAAATTTATAGTTTTCTTTCATTCAGCTAATTTTAATTTCATCTTAGTCCACCCATCATGAGAGGAGTTTTGTAAATACTATGTCCATCCATCTTTCCTTTATGTGAGATGGATACTTTGGCCAAAAACAATCATGTAATGTTTATTGGTTTACATGTGACAGCAGCTATCATCAAAATGTAGAATTTCCTCTAAATATAAGTATAAATGATCTGTTCCAGATGACGTGAACACGTCCAGAGTCAGGAGATCGCAGGTAGCCAGAAGAGCGATCAACTTCCATTAAACACGAGTACCAAGGTACATTTTAGTTCTTGTGTTCCTAAACAGATATACTTGCTACGTGTGGATTCATCAACCTTATTGTTCAATTGTGTGTGTATGGGAGTGTATTGTGGTTTTTTTATGGACAGTTGTTTGTTAGGACAGTCATACGCTAGCCTGGTTAAAACCAAACCCTGTCCTTCACTTTGCTTCGTACTAGGGTCTGGCATTCCTCCCATTGAAAACGATTTCTCCGGTCTATTTTTGACCGGACCAATCAGAGAACAGAAGGCGTAGTTTTGTTAGCTTAGCCTGGCAAGGTCCAGGCTATTCAGATAAAAAGCTCAGAAACCACTTGGTGGATATTTTTTCTGCTACCAGTGTGTAATTATATGGCTCTAATTTACTGACTGTTGGCCTTGATGAAACATTTGAGATAAAATTCGATTTTTTATCATTTATTTTCGTAGCGCACCCTGAGGCTGTTTGGAAAATGTGAAACCGAAACTATTTAAATCCAGCAGATTTGACCATTTCGTGAATTGATTTAGGAACTGTTAAGCTCAGAAACACTTCTGATAAAACGTCAGCTAAGAAATATAGTTTTTCTCAGGAAAGAAATAATAGTTTTTTACCTTGTTTTCTGGAAAATTCCTTCGTGGTGGCAGCCATTTTAACTGACGACGTCAGTCGACGTCGTTCAAAACTCCGCCTTCTGTTCTCTGATTGGTCTGTTAATCTGCCAATCCGCCTTCTGTTCTCTGATTGGTCCGGTCAAAAATCGACCGGAGGAATCGTTGTCTATGGGACAAATCCCAGACCCAGCAGTGAAGGGAAATAGAATTGAGCGGAGCTGTGCAGGTATGGCGAGGGCCAGGCTAGTCATACGCTATAAACAATCAGACAATCAATCAGATGGCAGTTCATTACAGTCCTGATAAAACACTGTCCTTAAAAACCATAAAACAGTCACACACACAAACACACAATTTCAGTTGAACATGTTATATTTACATGTCTATGTCCATCTGGACAGTCAGAGAGACATTCAGCAGGTAGACAGTCAGAGAGACATTCAGCAGGTAGACAGTCAGAGAGACACTCAGCAGGAGGACAGTCAGAGAGACACTCAGCAGGTGGACAGTCAGAGAGACATTCAGCAGGTAGACAGTCAAAGAGACACTCAGCAGGAGGACAGTCAGAGAGACATTCAGCAGGTGAACAGTCAGAGAGACATTCAGCAGGTGGACAGTTAGAGAGACACTCAGCAGGTGGACAGTCAGAGAGACACTCAGCAGGTAGACAGTCAGAGAGACACTCAACAGGTGGACAGTCAGAGAGACATTCAGCAGGTAGACGGTCAGAGAGACATTCAGCAGGTAGACAGTCAGAGAGACACTCGGCAGGAGGACAGTCAGAGAGACACTCAGCAGGTGGACAGTCAGAGAGACATTCAGCAGGTAGACAGTCAGAGAGACACTCAGCAGGAGGACAGTCAGAGAGACATTCAGCAGGTGGACAGTCAGAGAGACACTCAGCAGGTGGACAGTCAGAGAGACATTCAGCAGGAGGACAGTCAGAGAGACATTCAGTAGGTGGACAGTCAGAGAGACACTCAGCAGGTGGACAGTTAGAGAGACATTCAGCAGGTGGACAGTCAGAGAGACATTCAGCAGGTGAACAGTCAGAGAGATACTCAGCAGGAGGACAGTCAGAGAGACACTCAGCAGGTGGACAGTCAGAGAGACATTCAGCAGGTGGACAGTCAGAGAGACACTCGGCAGGAGGACAGTCAGAGAGACACTCAGCAGGTGGACAGTCAGAGAGACAGTGGTTTGGACATGTCCAGAGGAGGGACAGTGGTTTGGACATGTCCAGAGGAGGGACAATGGTTTGGACATGTCCAGAGGAGGGACAGTGGGTATATTAGTAGAAGGATGTTAGACATGAAGCTGCAGGAAAAAGACAAAGAGGAGATATATGGATGCAGTTAGCGAGGACATGAAGGTAGTTGGAGTGAGGACAGAGGATTCAGAGGACAGAGTGAGGTGGAGGAGGATGACTCGCTGTGGCGACCCCTGAAAAGGGAAAAGCCGAAAGAAGAAGAAGCGTTAACATTTAACTTGACCACTGCAGCGTGACAAGCTGTGAACGCTGTATTGTAACATAAAGAGAGGTTTTAATGTTTTCACCGTGATTTTTGTGCTAAATTTGCTCTTATGTTTCATTTTTCACCTCAAAGCGGAGTGAGCAGACAGCCCCTACCCTTCCCCAAAGAGCGTCGTTACGTCATCACGGTCAAACTGCAGTGATGCAGGTAAGATGAAAATAGAAGTGACGTGCATTTGGTGAAAACTGAGAATTGTTTTGTAACTTTTTCATATTTTTACATGTTTTCAGCTAGTCCTGCAACTTTTATCAGAATCACAGTCAGAATATTGTCATTTGCACCACATGTGGTACATGTGATGAAACGAGATTATGTACACATGGTCCCAGTTACATCCAACAACAAAATGTAAGAGAAAAACAGTAATAATATCTAGGATATAACTAAGAAAAACATCAACTAGAAATACACTAATCACTAATGTAATAGAAAAACATCATTATAAACAGCAGCACGAACCTGAGTCTGTATGAGCAGATGGTCACAAATGAACACACAACAACAAGAAAACAGATCAGCATCAACATGATGTGATATTTTGCAGTATTTATTCTTATTATTTATTTATTCATGAGTCTAACAGCCTCAGGGTAGAAGCTGTTCCTCTGTCTAATGGTTCTACATTTCATGCTCCTTAACCTCCGTCCTGAGAGGAGCGGGGCAAAGACTGTGTGTGCTGGGTGAGTGGGGTCTTTCATGATGCAGGTGGCCCTCTCCCTGCATCTGGAGGTGTAGATGTCTGTGATGGTGGGGAGACTGACTCCAACATCTTCTGTGCAGCCTTCACCACTCTCTGCAGAGCCTTTCTTTCTGCAGCTGTGCAGCCTCCATGCCACACGTTGATGCTGGAGCACAGGATGCTCTCCATTGCACACATGTAGAAGGAGGTGAGGACTGACAACACCATCGCCCATGATCGGGTCATCAGAGACTCTACTTCCTCAGACGGCTGAGAAGATCTGGTCTGGGAAGCTCAGTCCTCACCTCCTTCTACAGGTGTGCAGTGGAGAGCATCCTGTGCTCCAGCATCAACGTGTGGCATGGAGGCTGCACAGCTGCAGAAAAAAAGCTCTGCAGAGAGTGGTGAAGGCTGCACAGAGGTCTGTTGGAGTCAGTCTCCCCACCATCACAGACATCTACACCTCCAGATGCAAGAAGAGGGCCACCTGCATCATGAAGGACCACACTCATCCAGCGCATACACAATCTTTGCCCTGTTCCCCTCAGGAAGTAGGTTGAGCATCAAATGTTGAACCACTTGAGGAACAGCTGCTACCCTGAGGCTGTTAGACTCATGAATAATACATGATAAGAATAATCACTGCAAAATATCACATCATGCTGATCTGTTTTCCTGTTGCTGTTCATTTGTGACCATCTGCTCATACGGACTCATGCTCGTGCTGCTGCTTGTATTGATGTTTTTCTATTACGGTACATTGGTGCTTAGTGTATTTTTAGCTGATGTTTTTCTTAGATCATATCTTAGATGTTACTACTGTTCTTCTCTTACATTTTTTTGTTGTTGGATGTTACTGGGACCCGGTGTAAATAATCTCGTTTCATCACATGTACCACATGCGGTGGTAGAGGTTTTAATGTTTTCAATGTCATTTCTGTGCAAAATATGCTCATATTTTTCTTTTTTTAACCTCAAAGCAGTGAGCAGACAGACGAACAGCGTCATTACATCATCACGTTGCAGTGTCGTTACACCATCACGTAGTCTGCAGTGTCAAGTAGGTATCAGAATACTGTATAAGTGACGTGCAATTGGTGAAAACTTAGAATTGTTTTGTAACTTTTTTATATTTGTAGCCGAACGGGTATGGGTAAAAAAATACTTTAGGCAACTTTTAGTTTAAAAAAAATAATCTATTTAAAAAAATGAATTTGGTTAAAAACTTTATTAAAAGTTACCCTTTAGGCACTTTAGACCCGTTGCAGAAGATGAGGCAGGAGACACTTCACACAAACACCAATAAATTGCACAATTTGTTTAATAAAAAATCCTAAATTTAAAATACACAGTTAAAAAGGCAGTAATAACTCCTGGCAACAATGAAAGTGCAATTCGATAAAGACAGTAGTACACCACGGCAGAATTAATACCACCGCCTGGGAGATGTCCAATTAATCAAGCCACAGCTGTCCAAAGAGTTCGTCCTGGGAGAACCGTTGCGCTGCAGCAGACACCATCCACGCCGGCACCAAGACGATTAGTCCGGGCTGAACCCCAGTCCGGGCTGAACCCCAGTCGGCCCCGATCAGCCAGACAGGACGGGTGATGCAGCCAGCCTTAAGCTGACCAGAACAGTGGGCATCAAATCAGCAGCCAGGACAGCAAGACGACAGCCAGTGGACAGCTCGAACAGCAGGTGAACAAAACGGTGAAGGACAAACAGCAGCAGCTAATAAACAAAGATTAGAATTAAAAGCTGAACATAAAACAGAAAGACGAACTAGCGCTTTACTCACCACGAGCTCCACCTCAACAGTAGAGGGAAGCAGGAGGCTTGTACATTTGGTCGTGGAACAGTAGATCACGGCGACCTTAAAGCGCACATTCAGTTACGCTGGCGCGACCCAGCCAGCAGACGCCAGGGTCTGAACCGGAAGGCGGATGACGTGAAGTCAACCACTGAAGCCTGGCCCTTTTTATACCGGAAGCCAGCCTTGGACCCAATCACATCCCGCACTCATGTGGTGCGTTCAATGTCCGTAGGGACATCCTGCCACATATTTTTACATGTTTTCAGCTAGTCCAAGAGGTGTACAACTTTAATCAGAGTCTAATCATCTTTATTGTCATTTGCACCGCATGTGGTACATGTGATGAAACAAGATTATGTACACAAGGTCCCAGTTACATCCAACAACAAAATGTGAGAGAAAAACAGCAATAACATGTAGGATATAACTAAGAAAAACATCAACTAGAAATACACTAAGCCCTAATATAATAGGAAAACATAATTACAAACAGCAGCACGGACATGAGTCTGTATGAGCAGATGGTCACAAATGAACACAGAAACAAAAAAACAGATCAGCATGTTGTGATGTTTTGCAGTAATTACTGTTTTCTAATTGTTTATTTATTCATGAGTCTAACAGCCTCAGGGTAGAAGCTGTTCCTCAGTCTAGTGGTTCTACATTTGATGCTCCTCAACCTCCTTCCTGAGGGGAGTGGGGCAAAGAGTTTGTGTGCTGGGTGAGTGGGGTCTTTCATGATACAGGTGGCTCTCTTCCTGCATCTGGAGGTGTAAATGTCTGTGATGGTGGGGAGACTGACTCCAACATCTTCTGTGCAGCCTTCACCACTCTCTGCAGAGCTTTTCTTTCTGCAGCTGTGCAGCCTCCATGCCACACGTTGATGCCGGAGCACAGGATGCTCTCAACGGCACACGTGTAGAAGGAGGTGAAGACAGACAACACCACCGCCCTGATCAAAAAAAGGTAATCAGAGACTCTACTTCCTCAGACGGCTGAGAAGAGCTGGTCTGGGAAGCTCAGTCCTCACCTCCTTCTACAGGTGTGCGATGGAGAGCATCCTGTGCTCACACGTTGATGCTGTAGCACAGGATGCTCTCCACTGCACACCTGTAGAAGGAGATGAGGACTGGGCTACTCAGACCAGCTCGTCTCAGCCGCCTGAGGTAGTAGAGTCTCTGATGAACTTTGTTGATCAGGCTGGTTGTGTTGTTGGTCCAGCTGAGGCTATAATTCAAGTGCACACCCAAGTACTTGTAGCTGGAGACCAGTGGTGGAGAAAGTACTCAAACACTGTTTATAAGTAAAAGTACAAATAAACAGACAAAAATGTACTCTAGTAAAAGTAGATGTACCATTATATTGTGTTTACTTAAGTAAAAGTAAATAAGTACTTGCTTTTAAAAATGCTTAAAGTATTAAAGTAAAAGTACTTGCTGAATGTATTGCCTAATGCAATGGTCTACAGTATCATTAAGTGTGTGTACTGTACGCATATTTTCTGTAATACATTAATAGTGTTTTTCCATTTTAAAGAACAATGCTGCAGATAACACATGTTTTTATTGTGTTTACTCTGTGACACAGTTCACACTTGGACTTGTGATTCTGTGTGTCAGAATTTCAGGGATGACATGCAGAGTTAAATGTCATTAAGCAAAATAAGAGAGGAATTATTTTACCTTTGAAAGTTTTTATTTAACACAAAGCAGAACCAATGTGTCATTTTAACTGCAGTAAACATGTTTAAATTAAAGTTATCTGTCTGAAAAAAAGGAGCATTATGCCAGGTTTCCACCAAACGCTTTTCGCGCCTCCGAAGCAGCCACTTTACATTGAAAGTCTATGTGGCCGGGCATGTTGGATGCGGCGCATCTACAGCAGTTCAAGCAGCGCGGCAGTGAGTGGCAGCTTTTTTCCGCTCCCACGTCACCTCCGAGCAGCGACTGTCGAAGCTCGATTTGTCCTGCTTCTGCTGCTCGCAGCTTAGCAGCAACCAATCGGGATAGACTCTGCCATGTGATCACGCAACAACGACAGGACTTTTTTTTGGACTTTTCAAACTTACCCATCGAGCCTCCATGAAGAAAACAGCCTCCGGTAAGAAACTTGGCATTTTTACAGTTGCCGCTGTCCGCTCGAGCGTACGGTCACCCCAAACATAAAAAAATGTTTTAATCTCAACAAAGACTTTAGGAGCTGCAGTTTGGCTCATAAAAAATCCACTCAAGTAGTAACGAGGCTCATGTACAGCTGATTTTTTATCTGCCCGGTGTAGAAGAAACAAACGGAAAAGGAGCCAGCCGCTGCTCCCACTGCGTGTCTGCAGACATGTTCGATGAGAACAGACATCTGTTGACAAGCAGCCAACACAGTGCGGTAGGAGATTTTTTGCAGCGCGAAAAGCGTCTGGTGGAAACCCGGCATTAGACCTGACAAAGGAACAGACACTGATCATTTCACCTCCAGTTTGTCATCAACTCTAGTTAAAATATTGTCCAGTCAACCATGGATCAAAAGTGAACAATATTTTAAATTCCTGACACCATTTTCAAAACTTGGATCTGAGTGTCGAGACATTTCTTGTCTCCTAACATCCCATGAACTGATACATTTTAATATTGATACAAGAATTTATTGTTAAAGTTCAGAAGAAGTTGGTTTTCACAGTTTTTTGAGTCCAGTCTGGTTTTTTAGGGAGATGTCCTGCTGTACTGAACAGTCTTTCAATAATCTTTCAATAATCTTTCAATAAGGCCATGGGTGGTGTGTATCTTCTGGCTGAATCTTTGTGGTGGAATCCATTTTGAGTGTGTTAGTGGTGCTGTGGGTGCTCCCAGTTCAGTGACGTTTATACTAGAATATACGTCATTAGTCCAGTTCTTCTTGAAGGCAGGTCTAATGTTACCTGTCCACTTGCAGTGATTCAAATTGATTCAAATTGTTTCAAATTCAAATTCAACTCAAATTGTGTGTGTTTGTGTGTGTGACTGTTTTGTGGTTTCTAAGGACAGTGTTTTGTCAGGACAGTA
>JBBPBX010033488.1:12886-26594 GCA_038048925.1 Garcialebias charrua
TCTGTATTAATGGCAATTTTTTATTGCTTTCACCAGAATATCCTATGTAGTTCAAAAAATTAACATTTTTGTGATAGAGAACATTATATATTTTCAAAAATGTATAGAAGGAATGTTTTGAACAAAATTGTTAGTTTCATGTGCACAAATTTTTTTTTCACAAATCAGTGCCACGAGTGGGTAAGTGTCATTGATTGGTACAAGCTATTGGTCTTCATCGTCGTCATCAGAGTCAGACTGCTGTACTTCTGATTCTTCTTTGCTGGATTGGTATTGCAACCTTAGCCACCTTGAGTGGTACCCGTGTCCAAAAAATTGGGGTCTGGTGGCCCATGGACTATAAGTGTGCTGACCAAATGCAGATGCTCCCTGGAGAACCATGTTTTACCTGTGTAGAATGCAATTCCCTCCACCTGAATTGCTGTACAAGGAGTGGTCATTAGAACCATACGGATTCAGTAGATCTTGGGCATGCGTGTTCACCCATGAGAGATGCTAGCTCAGTCTGTATCAGCTGGATGAGGATGAGAAACTGTGGCCTTTAACTCCCATATATGAGTGCCAACATACAACGACTGGGAAGTTAGACTGGCAATACCACAAAATACTTTTTTTTTTTCATTCAACTTTTATTTAGGCAGGTTAATCCCATTGAGCCTTGAGGGCTCATTTACAAGAGAGACCTGTTTGCAACAAAGAATGATGATAACAGTGGACAACAGTGACAAAAATAGACAATTATAAAAGAGGCATACAGATTTTTTTTAACAAGTTAAAATAAGATGTCAACAAAAGTAGCAAAAACAGCTAGATTATAAGGCAAATGTAGAAAACTAAAAACAAGAACATGTCTGCATTGGTTCTTACGTCACCAAATCTGCCCTAAACCTGGGAGAAACGGAAAGCTCACCACTGATTGCAAAACAAGTCAAATGGGAACTTATTCCATCTCAAGCAGAAACTGCAAAGGACAAGCTTCTCTAAAGCAGTCTGACAGAGTGAAGAAAGTCTGACCGGCCATTAGTCTTTTCAAACAAACATACACAAGTCCAATTGCAAGATTCGCTCAAATCTCTTTGTTCTGGAGTCTGTGAATTCTGACTGTGGTGTGGTCAAAACCATGCTGGCTTTCTGGTCGACGCTTGGGGGCAAAATTGGACAATCTTCTTCTTCTTCTTTTTCGGCTTTTCCCTCTTCAGGGGTCGTCACAGCGAGTCATCCTCCTCTACCTCACTCTGTCCTCTGCATCCTCTGTCCTCACTCCAACTACCTTCATGTCCTCTCTAACTGCATCCATATATCTCCTCTTTGTCTTTTTCCTGGCAGCTGCATTTCTAACATCCTTCTACCAATATACCCACTGTCCCTCCTCTGGACATGTCCAAACCATCTCAGTCTGGCCTCCCTAACTTTATCTCCCAGTTGTTCAACATGTGCTGTACCTCTGATGATCTCATTCCTGATCTTATCCATCCTTGTCACTCCTAAGGAGAACCTCAACATCTTCATTTCTGCCACTTCCAGTTCTTTTTCCTGTCTTTTTGTCAATGCCACTGTCTCCAGACCAGACAACATAGCTGGTCTCACCACTGTTTTGTAAACTTTTCCTTTGGCTTTTGCTGACACCTTTTTGTCATAAATCTCTCCTGAAACTTTTCTCTATCCACTCCATCCTGCCTGGACTCTCTTTTTCACTTCTTTCCCACATTCCCCATTTTCCTGGACAGTGGACCCCAAGTACGTGAAGTCCTGCACCTTTGTGACCTCTGATCCTTGTGGCCTCACTGCTTCACCAGCCTCCCTCTCATTCATACATGTATTCTGTCTTACTATGGCTGACTTTCATTCCTCTTAGTGCATACCTCCACCTCTCCAAGTTCTGTTCCACATGTTCCCTGTTCTCACCACAGATCACAATGTCATCTGCAAACATCATAGTCCATGGGGATTCCTGCCTGACCTCATCTGTTAGTCGGTCCATCACCAGAGCAAACAAGAAGAGGCTCAGAGCCGATCCTTGATGCAATCCCACATCCACCTTGAAGCTATCTGTCACTCCTACAGCACATCTCACCACTGTCCTGCTGTCCTCATACATGTCCTGTGCCAGTCTAACATACTTATACAATATAGGTGATCCAATATCCACGCTCTTCCGCAGCTGCTGGTGCTGAGTCAACATTCTGGTTGTCAAAAAAACTAACCTTTTAAGACCCGACTCCCAAAGCCCCACCTATACAATATATAAGGAGACGTAGGGTTCCCTGCTACAGATGTTCTTCGCTTCAACTCGACACAGACCAGCATGGAGAAAATGATCAGGGCAGGAAAACAGACCACAGTGGCCCTCTTGCTGGGGAATATACGCCCAGCCTGAAGGGATACCGGAGGATTACAGCTTGGATCCTTACTACCCACCTTCTCCGGTCATGTATTCTCCAACTTCCTCAACCCCTTTTCTCTCCAAGGTGCTACATGCCATAACTCGAGGATGGTCAGAGGAAAAAACAAGACTGCTTTCCCCCATCAGGGAGAACTTATCTGAGGCTGTCATCAAGTGCACCCCTGTAAAAGAAGAGCAAGATTCCACCACCTCTACTCTGACACCGGATCATGGAGATGAAAGTGGCAGATGGTTCACCTCATGTAAAGAGTAACAAAACAGTAACAAAACAGAAATAATTCTTGTTGGTACAAAAACTCTATTTCAAAATCAGAACATCTTTTCGTCCCCCTTAACAACTCTCTTCTATCCCCCTCCCCTCAGGTCAAGAGCCTCGGTGTCATCCTCGACACCACTCTCTCCTTCACTTCACACATCAACAATATTACTCGGTCTGCCTATTTCCACCTCCGTAATATTAACCGTCTCCGTCCTTCTCTCACACCCCGCTCCACAGCCATCCTGGTGCACAGTCTTGTGACTTCCCGTATTGATTACTGCAACTCCCTTCTCTATGGCCTCCCCAACAAATCTCTCCACAAGTTACAGATGGTCCAGAACTCAGCTGCCCGTGTCATCACTCAAACCTCCTACTATGATCACATCACTCCTGTCCTGCAGCAGCTCCACTGGCTCCCGGTTAAATCACGCATCATCTTCAAAATTCTACTTCTCACGTTCAAAGCCATCCACAATCTTGCCCCTCCTTATCTATCTGACCTCCTGCAAATCTCCATCCCATCACGCTCTCTCAGATCCTCCTCTTCACTACATCTCCATGTACCCTCTGCCCACCTCTCCACCATGGGGAGCAGGGCCTTCACCTGCTCTGCCCCTCACCTCTGGAACGCCCTACCGCCAGACCTTCGCAACACCACCTCCCTTTCTCTGTTCAAGACAGCCCTGAAAACACATCTCTTTAGACTAGCTTATCATTAACTTTACTAAATGTGTTTTTATTATTTTGCATTTTATAATCTTCATGTATTTTTATATTTCAATTTGTCACTGATAATGTTTGCACTGTATTGGTTTGTTAAGTGTCCTTGGGTGTCCTGAAAGGCGCTTTTAAATAAAATGATTATTATTATTATTATTATTATTATTATTATTATTATTATTATTATTATTATTATTATTATTATTATTATTATTATTATTATGTCTGGTCAGGACAGTGAAAACTGTTCTTCACATACTCAATGTAACCATGGAAAATGCCTGTGAGGAATATGTAACAGGTGTATTACTGTATACCCCACCAAAGCCAGTGAGAACATTGCTGTTTAATTATACAAGAGGAAAATCTATTTTACCTGAGCAGCTTTTGTGAAATCATTCAAACCCTCAATTTGTTCCTGCTATACAGCAACTGCTTGTTTTTCACAACATACAAGCAGAAGACGTTGGAGTGAAGATCATGCGTCTAACCCTTTCACATGAACTGAAATTACAAAAACAGATTACACTGTTAGATGTATGAAAACATGAGTGATATTCAGCAAAAACAAACCGATGCTGTTGCAGAGTGTTTCAAATTCTCTGAGAATTGAATCTTTAAATCTTCTGCATGAAAGTCTTTCTTAGTTAAGAAATTTAATGTTTTTTTTCTATTGCATTTTAAAAAGTATGAACTTAGTGTGTTTCTTCATTAAATCTATATCAGATATTATAGAAATGCTATAGTTTTTTTATTATTAAAATCATATGTATGTCAATTCTCTTAAGGATTTTATCTACCTTTTGCATGTTTTTTAAAAGTATAATAAAAGTTTAAAAAATGATAAAACTAAACTAAAGTTAAGGAATGGAGACCTCAACAGAATATCTAAGCTGTGTGGAGTGTTTGATAAGAAACATGAACAGTTTCTCCTCCTCGAATCACCACCTTATCGTGGTGGAGTTTGTGCTCCTGAATGATCCTAGGAGCTATGCTGTCAGGGGCCAATTATATTTGCCCCTGATAGTGTCTCCGCAAGGCAGATTGTTCTAGGTGACAAAGGTGGCCAGACAGAGCAATTCTGAAGACTCAAATGGACAGAAATCAGCAAGGAGCTCAGTGTCCCTTGATCTAGACGTGGGTTACTGGGACCCCACACTGGAACCAGGCCTGTGGAAGGGCCTTGTTGGCGAGCACCTGGTGACTGGGTTTCCACCCATGAGGCCCGGTCAGGCTCAATCCAAATGAGCAACATGGGTTTTCCTTCCTGTGAGCCCACCACCTGCAGGAGCGGCCATATGAGTCGGGGGCATGAATCCATCGACAGTGGCCAAAGGCGGGGGCCTTGGCACTCTGACCCAAGCTTACCAAAGCTGAATCTTGGGATATGGAATGTAACCTCTCTGGAAGGGAAGGAGCCTGAGCTTGTGAATAATCAATCAATCAATCAAAACTTTATTTCAGACGCATATGGTCCATAGTAACAAAAACAACCACCACCAAAAATAAAAAGATATAAAAAATTAAAAAGATAACATCAACAAGACACAGTAAAAATAGAATGTTCATCCATTGCCAAATAATTTGAGGCGCCAGTGATTCCACAGACTTGAATAGAACCTAACCGAGCTTTGTGCAGGGTTGGTCAGAGTATAGATGATGCTATTTGCAGAGTTTGTTAGCCTACACATACATCTGTACATAAGGTTACGAAGCACAGCTGCACAAGTTGGTACATTGGCATTTGCAAACATCTGGCTGGCACTACTCCATCGCGGCACCTTAAGCAGCATCCTCATGCCATCATTGTATGCCACCTGTAGTTTATGCATACTGCTCTTTCTGTAATGCCGCCACAGGTGTGCAGTGTACATTGGGGTACAATATGTTTTGAAGAGTGCAGTTTTTACAGACACTGAGCACATAGAGAACCTCCGAAGAAGCACATTAGCTTGTACATATTGCATACAACGCTGCCTGTAAATGTCCCTGTCATCAGACAGGTCAGCGGTTATGTAATGTCCCAAGTATTTCACCTCCTCACTGACTTGGAGGATGTTGCCAGACAGAGTGAAGTCAGGGAAAGATAATTTAGTGTCCTCTTTGCTCCTGATAATCATGATGATACTTTTTATTGCATTATATTTGATGTCAAAGTCCAATCCATACTGAGAGCAAACTCTTAACAGTTGCTGCAGACCAGCACTATATGGACAAAATATAACAAGATCATCAGCATACATCAGGTGGTTGATGGTTCTATTACCAACCCAACAACCAGTCCTACATTGATTCAGCAGTTTAGATAAATCATCCATATACACGTTAAAAAAGCAAGGAGACAAAATGCTGCCTTGTCGCACACCATTACTCACATAAAAAGACGATGAAACAGATTTTCCCCATTTTACACACATGGACTGGTGAGCATACCAATACACTAAGATTCTTAAAAGATATTTTGGTACTCCTCTTTCATGCAATTTATAAAACAATTTCCCATGATTTACATGATCAAACGCTTTTGAAGCATCTATAAAACACGTAAAAATTGTGGTATTATGCCTATTGTATAGATCCAAGATCTCCTTGAGAGCAAAAATGCACATATCAGTGCCAAGGTTTGGTTTGAAGCCAAACTGATTGTCGGAAGTCAGGAGAAACTTCTCCATTCTGTTTAACATAGCTCTCTCCAAGACCTTTGATAAAATACTGGCTAGAGCTATAGGTCGATAGTTGTCTTTGCTATTTATCTTACCAGCCTTATTCTTAACAATAGGCACTAAAATCACAGACAGTATAGAATCTGGTAAAATGCCATGAATTAAAAACCCAGTGAAACAAATGGCAAGCAAGGGAAAAAGTTTCCTGCTTGCAAATTTTAAGTGCTCTGCGGATATCTTATCCGCGCCACATGCCTTATTATTTTTCAGCTTCATAACAATATCCACAACTTCTTGTGCAGAAATAGTAACATCTTCATGTTTGTCTATGTCGTTCAACACAAAGGGATTACTTTTATTACGGTTAAACAGTTCATGATAGTGTTCCTTCCATAATTGCATAATTTCATCTGGTCCATTTGCACCATCAATGTTTGTTGGCAAGGAGGTTTTTACATTATTGACTCTTTTAA
Source organism: Garcialebias charrua (assembly GCA_038048925.1). Lineage (NCBI taxonomy): Eukaryota > Metazoa > Chordata > Actinopteri > Cyprinodontiformes > Rivulidae > Garcialebias > Garcialebias charrua. The sequence continues at coordinate 19,406 of JBBPBX010033488.1, forward strand.
TTTCTTTCCAGAATTCTGTAGGACTGTTATGTTGTAATTTCATTGCAAGTGACTCAGATTTAAGTGCGTTTTCATTCCTCTTAATAAATCGTAAAACATATTTAAAATTAGCATTTGTCCTCTTCTTAAAATCAAATACTGGACCATGTGTAGGTTTGCCTGATTCAGCCCACAGTTTAAAAGCCCTTCTGGCTTCAGCATGAAGTTCTTTTGCATATTCATTCCACCCTGGCTTGGCTTGATGCTTTTTAATTTTGTGCAAAGATCTACTTGAGATAAGAAGTGATTTTAACACTTCCTCATATAGAGAGCACAACTCTGTGCCATGTTGCGTATTTTTGCAGTTCATGTCCGAACATCTCACTGCACTTTTTGGCAAAACAATATTATTCAGCAAGGTTTCAGACTGGGTGCAGTATAGATTCAGCTCCTGCTCATTCAGATTGTCCCAATTTATTTTTCCTTCTCGCCTGTCATTGTTTTCAGGCAAAAGGGCTGGTAGATTACCCATATCTATAGACAAGGAGACAGGGATATGATCAGATGTTGCAAATTCATAATTAATCCTGATGGTCTTTAAAGAGGTATGTGCATCCTCCGTGCAGATACAGTGGTCCAACCACGAAGTTGTGTACCAAGCCTCACTAATGTAAGTGTAGCTATCTACAGGCAAGAGCACTTCACTGAATAGGATCAACTTATTGCTGGAACAAAATTGCTTTAAAGCTGCAGTATGTAGCTTTTTTTATGAACATATTTCTTCACTCTGTCACTACCTCCTGACAGACTGATGTTAGCCAGGTAATCTCTGAAAAAAAATTAAAAAAAATATTGTCCCCTTGCTTCTCCAGGTGGTAAATAAGCATTTCTAAAAAGAAAAGGTGACCCGCCATTTTCCAGCCAATAAAAACAGAGTTTGTAACCAGCCAATAAAAACAGAGCTTGAATTTGAATCAGCCAATAAAAACAGAGCTTGAATTTGAAATTCAACAGACCACAAGGGGGCAGAGCCACATATGGCTCTGAGGGGGAGGGATCAGAATGCTTTGCCTGTTGAAAATATTTCTAACTGCTGCAGTTCTACAGAAATTGCATACTGAACCTTTAAGTGATTGGCAAATAATGACTTACAATCTGTCACGTCAGCATTCATATCCCCCACAATAAAAAAACAAGTGGATGGATTGTCCTGAATAAATGACATAATATATGCCAGCCTATTAAGATATTCATCTTCATTCTCGGGGCTTTCATAAGGTGTATATATATTCAGTATAATGAACTTTTTATCCCTGAAGCTGAACTCTATTCCTATAGCCCAGTCAACATCCAGTCTAATCACTTTAATCAGCTGATCGTACCTTTTATGCCACAACACTGCCACGCCCCCAGAAATTCTGCCCCGCACTAACTTAGTGCTAAAGTCAGTGGTTGATTCACCTGCACCATAAAAGTCTTCATGCAGGGAGTTGAGTCTGTCCAGGTCCTGTTTAGATAAAAAAGTCTCTTGAACGCACAAAACATCACATTTTTTCAGAAGTTCATCCACCACAAGACGACGTGATTTATCTGCCTCTGTTTGACCAACGCGCAGCCCACGGACATTATATGACACAACATTAATGCTCATTTATGCTGTGGCAGTTTGATCCGTGCTAGTGCACGGCTGCTCTCCTGAAGCGTCAGGTGTAACCACAGGTACAGGGCGCTGCAGCTCATCTCCACCCCCTGACACGAGTGCAACATTGTCCCTGTCAGCTCTGGGTTTGCGTGCCTCAAAATAACGGCGAACATAAACCCCCGTTGGCCAAAGTTGTGGGTCGTACATCTCAGACAGTTCGTTACACTCTGCTGTCACCTGGAATGAGCTACATCTGTTGTGACTCGAGTCGATCTTCCGACACGTCACACGTTTCTCCAGTTTCTCAGACAGATAAGAGGACAGCGTGCCAGCATCAAGCTCTGGAGAGAACCGAGTTGCAAACACACTCACCAGTTTGGTTCTAATCACTGGGATGTTGTCATCGGGTCCAGTTCCAAATATGCCAACATTTCTCCGCTGTGGACGCGCGTTGCGCTGCGCTGCTGCGTTTGGGGGACGCGCAGGCTTTTTCACTGCTTTCCTCACAACAGTGCTCCATGATGGAGACTCGGACAGCGCTTCCTCACGCTGTCCGGGTGGCTCCGGTGCAGCCGCTCCGTCCATCCGTGCAGGCGGCGCAGGTGGCGCAGGTGCTGCCGCTCCACACATCCGCACAGGTGGCGCAGGTGCATCAGCTCCATCCATCCGCCCAGGTGGGCTGCAAAAGCTCTCAACAGCAGCCAACCTGCGATCCATAGCTGCAGTACATGCACCAAGGTGTTCACTCACGCCTGTTTGAGTCTTCATGGCCTCCCTCAGACTCGACACTTCCCTGCTCAGCTGCTCCACTCGGCTGAGCAGAGCTGACGCGTCCATGTTGCCAAACCCGACAGGTGGTAGCTCGTCCAGGTAGTGTGAGACAAACCTGGGAATGTTCTCTCCACATTCATTAAGCACCTTTAGGCAGTCTTTAACATTATTAATGTCCTTCTGGGAGCCTTTGTGCCTGACGCAACGTATAGAAGTCGTGCAGAGATCAAATAGTACACGCTTGGACTCTTCAATCCACTCCGACGAGAAATTGTTTGACACCAACAATACAATTTCATCTTGTGACAGAGTTCTCATTTTGATGGCAATAAAGTTTAGAAGTTCATCCTCTATAATAACTTTCCCATCTGTTGTTTTATAAACAAGAATCTCAGATTTTGTTTGTGAGCCAGCAGCTCCTCCAACACGCACTGCCACACCCGCCGCCATCTTTCGAATGTCTGATTGTTTGTGAATCAGTTGTTTTTAAGACAAAAGCCTGTTCAGTGGTTCCTGTTGCTAACAGATACACAGAAATATCAGCAGGTGATAAATGCACTTCTAAGTCTTTATAAATGAGTGAATTTATCATCATTATTATTTAAATGTCGGGCATCAGGAGATAAAAAGAGCCTGACATGCTGAAGTTGACAGGAAGTATCTGGAAGGCCTTCCAGTGGGAACAGACGGACGCGTTCACAGATTTTTCACCGCGCTGGGCTGCTTGGATCCGGTTCTGGATGAAAACCTTGGAGCTTTCAGTTTTCTCTTGGCTGCCTCCAAACCAGACGGATCCGTTCACACAGTAAACACAGAGGATGCTTTTTAGCTTGAACTGATCAAATAAATCTGAAACTGATCTTTATTTATTTAATTTAAAAAACTGATGTGATAATAAATTTGACTTTTATTTTGTTAAATGTAAAAAAGCTACATCTGTCCGATAAACGCAAACTTGTGGTGTGTTGGTGAGGTATATTGCCTCATCTCTCTCTCACCCAGTAGGAGGAGCCAGCGAGGTGCTCCCCAGGTTTTACCAGGTGAAGAAGAAGAAGTGTTCGTGTGTAAATGCATTCATTCTGTTTCTGGTTTTGACGCTCGAAGGATTAAAGGCAACTGCTTGCAGATCAGTTTGTTTCTCCTTCTTCACACGCTACAAACTCTGTTTTGTTCTGTTGCTGTTCACGAAAGATAAAATTAAAGTTTACAAAGTTAGTTTGTTTTAAAAATGCTTTTCATTATCCCTCGTTTCCTGTGTCAGCTCATCTGTCTGTTAGCAAAATATCTCACAACGCCCAGGTCATATATTAATGAAACTCAAAAAAAAGGAAGGTCATCTACAGCTGACTTAAAGCTGGGGTATGCGATTTCTTGAACACTCTGGGACAGAAATATTTTCAGCGCAGAAAAGCATTCTGCTACCTCCCCCTCAGAGCTATATATGGCTCAGAGGGGGAGCCACAGTCCGTGCTTCTGCTGAATTTTAGTTCTGCTCCGCCCCCTGCTGTGTGTCTGCTCGGAGCGCTTCAATATTCTGTGATTATATGTTATAAAAACCTTTTGAAAATATAATAAAACCATAGAGCACTTGTCCAACAACACAAAAACCAGCAGAAATCATCAGAGGTTCAAGAAGCAACGTTGGACATGATTCAATTCGCTCGTGACTTCCTCTTTCTGTCAGTGCAGGTTTGGAATGCTCCGCCTCCTCTACACGTCCTGTCTGCGCTGCAAAGTTCTGTGATTACAGGTATTCCCCGATTTACGAGCGAGATCCGTCACAAGGAGGCGCTCGTAAACCGGAAATCTCGTAATTTGGAACGGCCGCCATTTTTTTTCATTTATTCATTCAACCTTTATTTAGTCAGGTAAATCTTTTGAACCTCATGGGCTCATTTACGAAAGCGACCTGCTAAAACTAAAGAACAATGAACAGCAGTGATAGAATTTCATTAAACAATAAACAAACAAACAATAAACAATAGAAAACAAAAAGAGAGAAAAAAACAAAAGATATATTTTTTTTTCTTTTTTTTTTTTTTTTAACAAAGTATCAAAAAACTAGCAAAACATTATAAGGTAGACGTATAAAATCAAAGACAGGAACAAATCTGCATTGGTTTTTGCCAGGATTCCAACAGATTCTGAAAACCATTTAGTGAAGTCAAGATCGAGAGCTTCAGATCTTTACGAAATTTCTCTCGTAAACCCGGAAGTCCGCTCGTAAATTTCGCCAGCGCACCTAAAAACACTCTATTTTCATCTAAAAACTACTTTTGAGTGCATAAAAATGATCGGAAACGTGTGTTTATATGCTTAACTTGCTAACTGTAGTGAAAAAACACATGAAAACTCAGTATTTTTTTCGTTTTTTCCAAAAATTCGCAGCTCGTAAGTCTGGAACCTCGCAGATCAGAGCGCTCGTAATTCGGGGACTACCTGTATATGTTAATAAAACCTTTTAAAAATATAATAAAACCATAGAGCACTTGTCCAACAACACAAAACCCAGCAGAAATCAGTAGAGGTTCACGAAGCAACGTTGGACATGTAATTCGCTCGTGATTTCCTCTTTCTGTCAGCGCAGGTTTGGAATGTCTGGAATGCTCCGCCCCCACTCCATGTCCTGTCTCTGCGCTGCGAAGTTCTGTGTTTATATGATAATATAACTGTTTAAAAAATATAATAAAACCATGAATCACTCGTCCAACAACACAAAAAGACCCTGTAATCAGCAGAGCATCACCAGCCAATTTGGACATGATTTAATTCGCTCGTGAGTCGTGACAAATCCATTTCCTCATTCCTGTGAGTGGAGGATGAAGCGATCACTTGACTTTTGGCAAAAAAACTAAATAAAAGTCCAGCTCTGGGATGAAGAAGGGATATTTAATACATTTGTGTCACATAAAAAACAGTCCTGCATCGCTTTGCAATCCTTTGAATGAGAACGAGCCGCGGCGCTGAGGCTGTGACAGGCGGGGGCGTGGGTTGGGGCGTGACAAACAACTCTGTTTTTATTGGCTGGTCAGTGTCCGGGTCACTCTGTGTTTTCAGTGTTTTTATAAATGCTGATAGAGAAGCAAGGGGACTATAGTTTTTTTCAGAGATTACTTTGTCTAACATCAGTCTGTCAGTAGATAGTGACAGAGTGAAGAAATATGTTAAAAATATATTGTTTGAAAAGTTACAGACTGCATTACAATGTTACATACCCCATCTTTAACTTATATTGCCAACATGATTCAAGATGGCCGCCACGTCTAACCAGCCTACGTCAGTTTGACAGATGTTGAGCTCAGCTGTGAGGTGGTAGTAGCTGAGAGTTGTTGAGTTCTAACAAACTGTTCATGTCAACGACTGCATCGTTCCTCATCAGACGTTCGTGGAGCAGATTGGCCTGAAGGCCGACGGGCGACATGCACTATTTTAAGGTTGGCCTTTAAAGAAAACGCTGACGCTAAACAAAATAAAAACTGAAACACAAACTGGAATTTTATGTTCTTTATCTGCTCCCTTCTTCAGGGGCGTCTCCAATCGCACAAAGACTTGGTGATTGTTTTTACACAGGACGTCCTCCTGACACACCCAGACCACCGAGCTAGAGCTGTCATTTCTAACCCGAACCTGGAGCCCGGCCCGGCCCGACCCGGGTTCGGACCGGGCCAGCCCATAATAAGGTGCTTAATGTGCAGGCCGGTTCGGTGTCGGGCTTTTGGTCGCGACAGCGGATGCATGTGGCTGAGAATCCAATTACAGGTAGTCCTCGGGTTACGACGGTCTCGAGTTACGATGTTTCGCGTTACGAATGCCCTCCCATTGAAAAGCATTATTTCGAGATACACAGTTTATGTGACTTTACACCAGAAAATACGGTACAGAAACAAAACGGAGGGAGTGGGGGGAGCTTGACGCGCTGGAAACTTACAGCAGACCGGAGCAGTGGAGGTCAGGAGGGGCTAAGATGCTAACTCTGGACTGGACCGCGCATGGAAATACAGGAGACCTTATTTTTTGGAGTGGAGGTTTACGAGGCAGACAGGCTACAGTTGAGCAACAAGCTAACATGCTAACAGACGTTGCTGTTAACGCTGTGGGCCGCCTGAAGCTGCAGGAGCTCTGAGGTGCACGAGCTAACATGCTTACAGACGGAGGAAGAAATGACCAGCTCCCAGTAAGAAATTAACTTTTTTCCCCTTCATTATGGCTCCAAATGTACTGTATGTGTTTTTTGATAGTTATGTAGGGTACTGTGTTAGGATAGGCGAAGCGCTTGGTAACTGTACAGCACCGTACATGTACGTGTATATGGGGCGGCCAGTGTGTATGTGTATTTCGACTTACGACGAAATCCATGTTACAAACGGGCGTAGGAACGGAACTCCGTCGTAAGTCAGGGACTACCTGTATATGTTAACATGCTTGCCGTACATCCACCAGCTGCACACAGTCATTTCACCGCATACTGACCGGCCTTGAAAGAGGTAAAAAGTTCAGTTCAGCTTCAGATGGACTATACTGCCAGAAATCCATCGCCCAAATGGACGTTCTGTAAGCCGCTGCACTCAGCGGATGCGTGCGTTCGATGACCCAAACAGGCGAGATCACAAAATATCCAACATGTCAGAGCAGGGTCCATGTCTGAATAATGCAGAATGCAGCCAAAAGCAGGGATTTAATGCACTTTGACAGCCATGACAGGACAAACACCCCCTCAGCTCCGATTTTCTGCCTCCTTTACTCAGCTGTGCATCCGCCGACTGTTAATATAAACAGTCAAAGCTTAATTAAAAACGT
>JBBPBX010033489.1:1976-33219 GCA_038048925.1 Garcialebias charrua
GTATTAAAACATATTTTATTATTTAGTTATGCACAAGGTCAAGTCAAGTCAAGTCAAATTTATTTATATAGCACAGTTAGAACAGATGAACTGTTATCAAGGTGCTTCACACACACACACACACACACAACATAAAAGAGGCTCAAAAATTTACAGAACAGTATCACACATCAATAGTAACAATTCTGGTATTAACAGCGGTAAAGTATAATAAAAATGTATAAGAACAATATTAAAATGAAAACAGTAAAAACAGTAAAAAATATATACACTACGTCAGCTCACACAGTATGAAACACCAGAGAGAACAGATGGGTTTTTAGCAGGGATTTGAACAAGTGAAGGGAGGAGGCCTGTCTAATGTTGAGGGGCAGGTTGTTCCAGAGTTTGGGGCCGGTGACTGAAAACGCCCGATCTCCTCGGAGCTTCAGATGTGTTTTTGGAACCACCAAGAGCATCTGATCAGATGATCTCAGGGCCCGCGGTGGAACATATGGTTCCAGCAGCTCAGAGAGGTAGAGGGGAGCGAGGCCATTCAGGCATTTGTAGGTCAACAACAGGATTTTAAAGTCGACTCTAGTTCGCACGGGGAGCCAGTGCAGTGAGGAGAGAACAGGTGTAATGTGCTCAAACTTACGTGTACCGGTTAAAAGCCGAGCTGCTGCATTTTGCACGAGCTGGAGGCGTGAGAAGGAGGCCTGACTGATCCCAGCGTACAGTGCATTACAATAATCCAGGCGGGTTGTGATGAATGCATGGATTAGTGTCTCGAGATCAGGTCTGGACAGCACCGGCTTGAGCTTAGCAACCTGCCGCAGTTGGAAGAAACTCTTCTGGAGAACGGAGCTGATCTGTTTATCGAACTTAAGGTCCGAGTCAAAAACCATCCCAAGATTTTTTACGGAGTGTTTGAGGTACGGCTGGAGGGAGTCCAAGTTTATTTCATCAGAGGCGGCAGCTGAGCTAGGGCTGAAGATGATGACTTCAGTCTTCTGGTCATTAAAACTTAGGAAGTTTGAAGCCATCCAAGTCTTAATGTCGTCCAGACATTTTAGGAGAGAGTGGAGGGACCCTGTGTTTGCTGGTTTCAGTGGCAGGTAGATCTGGCAATCATCTGCGTAACAAGGTGCTTGATAAAGTTGCAAAACCATATTTATCTGAGCTGCTTCAACCTTCCTGCCCTCCCCGTTCTCAGATCAGCTGAGCAGTTGCTGCTGACAGTCCTCAAAACTTTTTAAATCTTATTTAAAAACACACATTTATTCCTTGGCTTTTAACACGTGATCTTATCTTTTATGGCATGTTAACACACCTGCAGTAAGACTGGTATATGTATTTATTTTTGTATGCTTTTTATAGTTTTTAATTAACTTGTCTTTTATGTTATTGTACAGCACTTTGGTTGACCCTGTGGTTTTTAAAATGTGCTTTATAAATAAAGTTGATTTAAAACATCACACTGTGATCTTTGAAACTGCCAGAGTTTCCCTGGTAAAGTTGCTGCTGGGTGGTAGATGGGTAGATGGTAGATGGATGGTCTGTGAATTCTTTAACTTTAAACTGTCCAAAGGACTTTGGCCACTTTTAATTTTTGACTTTTTTTGTATGACTTCATCCTAGAACCAAATAATTTATAACGTAATAACAGTTGAGCAGATTCTAATAATCTTTATCTTATGATTCTTTAAAGGTCAAATGCAAATGGAAAGTTCTCTTAACTTCCAGTATGGATTTAAACACAATACACACTTCACATTATAAAATAAGTTTAGGAAATTGAATGTTCGAGGACACCACTTAAGAAAATATAACGTTTAATAGGAAAAGTTTGAAGTGACAAACAGAAGTAACAAATTTCCATCTGGTGTCTCACGTCTTCCTCCAGAAGATGACACAGGTTGTTGAATTCTGGTGATTTTCTTCTGTTGACTGTAAAAGAAAAATGTGATTAATTTAGTCCAGAAACTGTTTTTTTTTTTAAACAACACAGTGTGATCACAACATGTTCATATACTAAATGTATCCTGTTGGAGTTATTTGAAATAAAATTCAATGTGTTATAGACATAAATGTGTCAAGCTACCTCCATTAATTTTCTCCCTTGTACTTTGTATCACATATTATCAATTCTATCAAAAACCACATAGCTGATATTTTTCAAAAAAATATAGTGTGATCACAACATGTTCATATACTAAATGTATCCTGTTGGAGTTATTTGAAATAAAATTCAATGTGTTATAGACATAAATGTGTCAAGCTACCTCCATTAATTTTCTCCCTTGTACTTTGTATCACATATTATCAATTCTATCAAAAACCACATAGCTGATATTTTTCAAAAAAATATAGTGTGATCACAACATGTTCATATACTAAATGTATCCTGTTGGAGTTATTTGAAATAAAATTCAATGTGTTATAGACATAAATGTGTCAAGCTACCTCCATTAATTTTCTCCCTTGTACTTTGTATCACATATTATCAATTCTATCAAAAACCACATAGCTGATATTTTTCAAAAAAATATAGTGTGATCACAACATGTTCATATACTAAATGTATCCTGTTGGAGTTATTTGAAATAAAATTCGAATTTTTATAATTTATTTTCGTAGTGCACGCACAGGTTTGGAAGAAGTCAAAGCGAAACTACTTTAAATGCAGCAGATTTGACCACTACGTGACAATATTAAAGCGTGGTTGAGCTCAGGAACCCTCGTACTATAAAGTCAGCTATGAAATATATTTTATATCTGTTCATTGAGCTACATTTAAAGACACAAAGCCGCCCGCGCCGCGAGTTGCTCGTGGCGAACCTGCTTTTTAAAATCCTGCAGTTTTGAGCAGTACGTGATTTTATTAAGGTGCACGTTCAGCTGAAGACCCATCTTAGCTATAAATTTAAAAACAAATAATTGTTTTTACCGTGTTATTCATGTAAAGTCCTGCCGTGATCTTTTCCCTCGCTTCCGTGAAAACTGCTCGAGTCTCCTCCTTCCTACTTCCGGAGCGGGTGAGCTCGCCTCAGTACCCCTCTGAAACCAGCCCAAAAATCTCAGGAAATCTCGCGCGGCTCAGCACGGAATATCCGGTGGGAAAGGATGAAAGGGGGTCTCTGCGACGCACATATGACGTAACATCCGACCCGAGCCGACCGGTGGAAAAGGGGCATTAGAGTGGCAAAGCTTCCATCTTGTTGGATTTGTAAACATGATGGGGCCACAGACAGTGCGCATAAATCGCTCACTCTCTTTGCTGACATCAGCGCCAGTAAGAGTGCAGTTTTGAGTGACAGGAACTTCAGTGACACGTTGTTCAGAGGTTCGAAAGGAGCTTTGAGCAGGGCGCGTAAAACCATGGACAGATCCCACTGAGGTGAGAGGTCACGCCTCACTGGTTTACGTCTGCGCACACCTCGCAGAAAACGCTTCAACAGCGTTTGATTAAATAACTTCTTGTCACCAAAACCTTCATGACATGAGGAAATAGCAGCTGCATATACCTTAATGGTACTATATGCCAAATCCCTATCTAATAACAGCTGCAGGAACGACAACACGCATCTCAGCTCACATGATGTGGGGTCGACACCTCTTTCAGTGCACCAGCGCTGGAAAGCCGCCCATTTTGACGCGTACACAGTTGATGTGGACGTCGCGCGTGCGTCTTGAATAGTTTTTACCACGGCTGGGGACAGGCCCAGACGAGTAAAAACGGTTCCATTCAGCCTCCAAGCCCACAGGGCTGGCCTATCTCTGGAGGGTGCGTGATCGCCCCTCCTGCCTGCAGAAGCGCATCTTCTCTCCACGGAAGCTGCAGGGGTTCGTCCCACAACAGCTGCTGAAGGACCGGGAACCACAGCGCGTATTTGCGCTCTGGAGCTATCAGGATGACTGACAGCTTCTCCCTCTGGACTCGCTCCAGGACGCGTGGGACGAGAGCCACAGGTGGAAAAGCGTACAGTAGTTTCTCTGGCCACCAGCTGTGCGCAAAAGCGTCCACTCCCAGAGGAGGGTCGTCCTTCGAGCTCAGAGAGAACCACAATGCGCACTGCGCGTTCTCCCGTGACGCAAACAAGTCCACGCTCGGTTGGCCGAACCTGGACCAGATCTGTGTTATTATGTCGGGGTGTAGGGCCCAGTCTCCCTGACGTGGCCCCCCCCTCGACATGATGTCCGCTCCTCTGTTCAGAACACCAGGAATGTACACTGCTCGCAGAGAGCGTAGGTTCTGGTGAGCCCAGAGCAGGAGCTGCTTCGCCACGTCCAGCAGCTGGGCTGAGCGAACACCGCCTTGTCGATTTATGTACGATGCTGCCACCTGGTTGTCGGTGTGTATCAGTACATGTTGGTCTCGAAGCAGGGGAGCAAAATGCTGCACCACTTTGTAAACTGTCAGAAGTTCTAAAACGTTTATATGGAGGCGAGTGTGTTCTGGCCACCTCGCTCCCACCGTTTGACCCAGACACGTCGCCCCCCAGCCCTTCAGGGAGGCGTCCGTGAAGACTGGGATATGAGACGTAGGTGTGGTCATGGAGACTCCTTCTGACAATGTCAGAGGATTCCCCCAGTGACGTAGGTCGGCTTCCGCGGAGGGGGGAACCCTGATCATCCGCCTCTTTTGATGCACCGGATCCATGTGCAGGCGGGCAAACCAGCGTTGCATCGTCCTCATATGCAACAAACCTAACTCCACGACCACGTGACCGGCCGCCATCAGCCCCAGAAGCCGCACGATGGTCGCCGCTGTCACTAATTTTCCTGGTCTGACCCGCGCCAGCTGGGTTGCCAGGTCGTGTGCTCTCTGCTCGGAAAGACGAGCTCTCATCATGCACGAGTTGAGTTCTACCCCCAGATAAATAATCTTTTGATCTGGGAGGGGGGAACTTTTCCCCCAGTTGATTGAAAACCCCAGTTTTAACAAGTGCTCTGCTAAAACTTTGGTTTGAGCTGCAGCTTCCTGCCTCGAGCTGCTTAACAGAAGCAGATCGTCGAGGTAAAAGAAAATCCTCATTCCGCAGCGGCTGGAGCGCGGATATCAATGCACTGGCTCTCCTCAAGGATGTGTGCTGAGCCCCCTTCTGTTCACTCTGCTCACATATGATTGTACAGCCACACTTCCAGGCTGTCATATTGTTAAGTTTGCAGATGATACAGCGGTGGTGGGATGCATCACAAACAATGATGAGTCCAGCTACAGACAGGAGGTGGAACATCTGGAGAGCTGGTGCAAAGAGAATAATCTTCACATGAATGTGAAGAAGACAAAGGAGATGATTGTGGACTTCAGAAGGAACAAACACACCCACGCCCCACTGAAAATAGGTGGGTCTGCAGTGGAAGTGGTCTCCAGCTACAAATACTTGGGTGTACACATGAATGATAACCTCAGCTGGAGCAACAACACCACCAGCCTGATCAAGAAAGGTCATCAGAGACTCTACTTCCTCAGACGGCTGAGACGTGCTGGTCTGAGCAGCCCAGTTCTCACCTCGTTCTACAGGTGTGCAGTGGAGAGCGTCCTGTGCTCCAGCATCAACGTGTGGCATGGAGGCTGCACAGTTGAAGAGAGGAAAGCTCTACAGAGAGTGGTGAAGGCTGCACAGAAGTCTGTTGGAGTCAGTCTCCCCACCATCACAGACATTTACACCTCCAGATGCAGGAAAAGAGCCACCTGCATCATGAAAGACCTCACTCATCCAGCACACTCACTCTTTGCCCCACTCCCCTCAGGACGGAGGTTGAGGAGCATCAAGTGTAGAACCACTAGACTGAGGAACAGCTTCTACCCTGAGGCTGTTAGACTCATGAATAAATAAAAATAAAATAAAAAATAAACACTGCAAAATATCACATCATACTGATGCTGATCTGTTTTCTTGTTGCTGTGTTCATCTGTGTTCATCTGTGACCATCTGCTCATACAAACTCATGTTCGTGCTGCTGTTTATTCCCACTATATTAGGCTTAGTGTATTACTAGTTGATGTTTTTCTTAGTTAATTCTAGATGTTATTACTGTTTTTCTCTTGCATTTGTTGTTGGATGTAACTGGGACCCCGTGTACATAATCTCGTTTTCATCACATGTACCACATGCGGTGCAAATGACAATAAAGACTCTCTGACTCTGACTCTGACTCTGATATATATATTATTTCCTCATATGCATTCTTTCCTCTTCATAGATCTGACATTTTAAAACATGTAACACTTTTTTCGTCCGCCCCAAATCATAATACAGTACAGTAATCACATTGCACACTTGTTTCAGAAATAGTTAATTTTACAATTATGAATTCAAGCGAGACAGGGCACATGATCAACTCTGTACCCCTAATCTAAACCATACACGGATTAATGTTTTGTCATGACACAATCATCATGCAACACATTTTTCACTCCAGTAAGTATTAAAATGTTTTTTACGCATTTCAATAAATCCTTCATGCTGAGGCTAGGTGGGTTTTCAAAGCTTGGGTTGAGGCAGGCAGACAGAAGCATATCTCTTTGAGTATAAAAAACAGGCAAATGCCAATTTTAAATATGCCCTACGATTTATTAAAAGAAATGAAGACACAATGAAGTCAAATTTGCTTGCAAGAAAAATGCAAAACAACTGCGTACAGGATTTCTGGAAGGAAACAAAGAAAATCAATAACTAATACATGTCTGCCAGCAGATATTGATGGTGTACAGGGACGTGCAGAGCCCACTAAAGGGGCAGGTGCTCAAAAAAAAAAGGGGGGCACATCCAACCGCATTTTAGGACAGAATTTTAACAAAGTCACATAGCTTTCAGTTAATAAACAATGATAAATTACAAAATTGTGAGATATACTATCAAAGCTTAGGAAAACCTCTACATAGAACATACAACTATCCATATGTAAAATATTTTATTAGTAATTTCTTTCTGCAGGTCTACTTTGTTATAGGAAAGTATTGCAATATTCAAACCTGCGATTTAGCAAGATATGTAAATCAGAGCTACACCACCAGATATATTTTGTCTTTACAGAATTACACTATAAAAAATATAAACAAGGGCACAATGCAACTTTTTAGTGTACTGTAATCTATGAAAGAAAGAGCTGCCTGGTTTGCTACACTTGCAGTGGAGATGAAGATGGTCCATTCAGAAAAGCAGAGCTGCATCAAACTTTAATGTGGAACTGCAGAAGAAAACTAAACAAAAGCAAAAATTGAATTGTTAATGCATATCACCATGAGAAAAGCCTACTGAGACTAACTGACCACCAAAATTTAGACCTATATCTCTATTTGTGTCTTAGTGTATTTGTAAGTACCTATATACATTTTCTTCAATCTTTCCTCTTCTTTTTTTCTTGTCAGTTTCTCTTTTTTCCTCATTGTCTCATCTTCTCTGTGTTGAGTGGAGGACAATGTCTCTTATTTATTTCGGTCTCTTGCCTTTCTTTTTTCCCCCAAACTGAATCTAAGATCCAAAATCTTCTTTTCCATCATGGTGAACTGTTTAAAAACAAACTTCCAACTTTTAAGCATTTTTGCCATTTTTGTTCTCTTCTTATTTATTTATTTTTATTCATTTTATTTTATTTATTCATTTCAGATTTAAAACACATAGACAATTTACAAACACATGAAAGAAAAAAACAAGATATAAAATGAAAGGTAGTAGAAGAAGAAAAAAATCTTGTCATATCTGCCCCTTCTTAAAACAACTGTGCAGCAGCAGTTTTCTGTTGGTCATGTCTCGAAAAATGTCAATGACCTCAGTGAGGTCATTGACATTTTTTGCAATTATGTTGCTAATTATTTGCAAAACAAACTTATTTGCGCATGCCAGAAATCTTTGCTTGCTATTCTAAGTTTTGTTTGTCATTCAAAGTTTTGCTTGCGATTCTCACATGACGTCGTGGGCAGAGCCTAAAATCGCAACAAAATATTTCTGATGTGTGCAAATAAAAGTTTATGTTTTGCAAATAACTTTTTAAGTTCACGAGAGAAAAATTAGCTATTTAATTTAAAAAAATGTTTTTTAAACAAAAGTTTTTGCTTTAAAAAAATGAAATCATTACAATTCCAAAAGTTTTGATTACAATTTTATTTTACATAACTGAGGTTAGTTTTTTTTTCGTTGACTAATTATGAAACAAATTTAACTCCATACTCTGCGAACCAGACCCTAAACTTACTTAAAGTCTGGATAGGTTTTTCCCCTTCATTTGTACGCGTTTATTGGACAGGAGCAACTTGATTGGTTATTACATTTATCTATTATGGTAGTTCAGGGTGAGTTATTTTTAATTCTAAATGAATATTCTTGTTGGACTTTTATTTAAGTGCTATTTTCCTTCAAGATACATTTACCTAATGCTAGAATTAATGCAATGTACATTATGCAGCAAAGGAAGTTAGAAAATCGGACATATATCCATTATGGAGAGATGATAGGTTTTGGATGGGCGATGTGCTCCCTATTGCATAAGCCAGGGGTGTCAAAGTCAAATACATGGAGGGCCAAAAAAACAAATTTGCTACAAGCCAAGGGACGGACTGGTTCAATGTTTATTTTAAGGGGGTGATATAAGATTTTTTTTTGGTCAGCCGCTCTCCGCCTGTCCGTCCTACGAGACGTCAGACAGCGGGTCGGACTGGCCGCAGCTGGCCGCGGTCGGTCTCCCTGTTTCGGTTCAGCGAGAGTGGCATCCCGCTGAAGCCCCGGAGCTCGAATGTCCAACATAAAACCAACTTGACCGCAGTTTAATGTGGCGCTATGGCTATGCAGACATTGCACATTGCTGTCTTGTGGTGTTTAGTGTAAAATACTTCCACACAGCGGACATGTTACGATGAAAAGTTGGCTAGCTGTTAGCTAAAGTGCTACTCACTCAGTCCACATGCTGTAGCTGGCTGCAAACTGAAAGGGATTTGCTGAATAGTAGTAGTAGGGGTGGGGCCATGCCCCCCGAACGGCAATGCCCCCAAGGGGACCAGCTCCCCCACTGACCCTAATGTGAATGTGAGGCAGGTCTTATTACTCTGGGTTCATGAGACACGACTCCGGATCGAATTGGCCCCACCCCTACTACCACTGTTGCATTGTGGGGAATGTAGTGTTGGTACGTGACCGGAGGGCTTATTATGTTGTTTTTCTTGCAAAATACAAAATTAATAATAATAAAATAAAATAAATAATTTTAGTATGTTATTATGTGTCAGAGGAGGGCTTAGGAATAGGAAATAATTTTTTTTTTTTTTTTTTTTTCCCAAAAGGGCACTTGGGGGCAAGGAGCAAAAGGGGCAGGTGCTCAAGCCCCCATAGCCCCCCCCCTCTGCACGTCCCTGATGGTGTACATGGAGTGGAGGAAATTACCATATTTTCCGCCATATAGGTCGCTTAATAAATGCACTTTAATGGTCAAAACAGCTTCATTTCACCACGCCGCCCAGGTAAAATGAAGCTGTTTCTACCCTGAGCAAATAACCATGTTTGCTCCAGGTGTTCCTCCCCGCTCTGCCGACCGAGTGAGGACGCAGGTGGCTTGCGGCTCTACATCATCCCCCCACCTGCACCTTGCTGCTTCCTGAGGTCATGGATCACACGCCTCGTGGCCCCCTTCCTCCACACTCCAGTGTAGAGCTCGCAGCCAGAGTCGCGATGGATGGATGGATGGATTGATGGGTCGCGCAGCGCCACAGAGCCTTTCTCCAAACTCCGGCTGCGGAGGAACGCTGTAAAGCTCGCAGCTGGAGTCACGATGGTTGGATGGATGGATTGATGGGTGGATGGATAGATTAATGGGTGGATGGATAGGTGGATGGATGGATGGATGACTGGCGCACTGCCGTGGAGCTTGAAATAATCCACCTGAAATCATCTGTCTCCCCCCTGCATAACAGAAAGGGTTAAAGTTAGCAGCTTGTTTGGCCTCAAAGATACCTCACAAAATGTCTTTTAATCCCTGAAAGTTTGAAGTGAATACTCCTTTCCAGGGTGGATTTAAGAGGGGACACAGATTATTTCCATTTTATACTGTTCTTTGGATCTCACCGGAGAGAACTGGCTGATTATTTCATCCTTACCATTACAGTGTCCTCGAGTGCATCCTTGAACAACCGCTCTCGTTGTCTCAGCCCTCTGCAGAATGTCTACCTTTCTATGTGCTTGTTTGTGCAAGTTTTTTTTTAAATATATATTAATGCTTTTCTTCTCAGGCAAGAAGAAAGAGTTTGATAGGAAATTATTATTTTTTTGGACTCCAATTCCTAATGTGTCCAGTTTCACAACTTTTTGTCTGTCTAAACAGATCTCACTTGTAAATGAGTCTTCTAGGCTCAGTGGTCAAATTTTCCAACAGGACTTGGCACCTGCACACATTGCCAAAGCTACCAGTACCTGGTTTAAGGACCATAGCATCCCTGTTCTTAATTGGCCAGCAAACTGGCCTGACCTTAACCCCATAGAAAATATGGAGTATTGTTAAGAGGAAGATGTGATACACCAGACCCAACAATTCAGAAGAGCTGAAGGCCACTATCAGAGCAACCTGGGCTCCCATAACACCTGAGCAGCGCCACAGACTGATAGACTCCATGTTACGCCACATTGTTGCAGTAATCCAGTAAAAAAGAAAACCAACTATTGTGATGTACATGCTCATCCTTTTCATGTTCATACTTTTCAGTTGGCCAACATTTCTAAAAATCTTTTTTTTACCTTAAGTAATATTCTAATTTTCTGAGATACTAAAATTGTGGTTTTCATTAGTTGTCAGTTATAATCATGAACATTAAAAGAAATAAACATTTGAAATAGATCAGTCCTTGTGTAACGAATGAACATAATATACAAGTTTCACTTTCTGAATAGAATTACTGAAATAAAACTATTAGAAAAGGACATTAAAGAATAAAGTCAAACTGGTTTAAAACAATAGATTCTGATAATCTCTTTCGTTCTTTTTAGGATGAGCCAGAGCTGATGGAGATGTTGCAGTGGCCCTTGTTTACAGGATATCAGCACACACGCCTGAGGAGAAGGAGGAGTGGATTAAATATATCAAGTAAGAGTCCTCTTAAGGTGTCAAAGACTGCTTGTACCATCATCCTTTGAGTTTTACTTTTTCCCTACAGAGTAAATTGACTAAATCTCAAATGTTGATTTCATCAGTCTAGGCAGGTGGAATTCCAGGTTTTCTCTCAAGTGGAAAACATTTTTTGTTTGTTTTAAAGCCTCCAACTACAGGGTGAAAAAAATCAACATTGCTCTGATTTCTCTGTAAAAGGTTCAAAAGCTGCTCAGACATTCAGATATGGCTCAGTTTTGAATCACAGAAATAATGCTGACATGGTCAAAAAAAAAAACAGAGCAAGGATCTCATCAAAAAGGTAAAAAGTTGTAGACGTACAACCAGTGAATACTTTCTGAAAGTTTCATTAAAATTGGTCCCGTGGTTCATGAGATATTTTGCTAACAGACAGCATATAGTTTGAAATATATGAAGGGCATGATGTAAACCAGCAAACTTGAGATCAGTTCATTCACAGAGATGGAGGGAAACGAACCACAGCTTGAGTGGCACCAGGGGGGAGAACTTTTCAGAGGAGATAAAAAGCTTTTTATGGAAAGTATTATTTTAATTTACTGTCAACAGAGAGATAATCTCAGAGCCAACACATTTTCTGTGTCTTGAGTCACAAAAACACACTTTCACGAGGCTGGAACAGTTCGTTTGCTCGTACTGTGTTGTATTTGTAGATTAATCAATATATTATAAATGTTAAGTCTTTTGAAGGATTTTAAAGACTGAAAAGAAGCAAATTGTTCAATTAATCATGGCGGCCATGCTTGTGTTTTGGTCACTCTACCATAGTTATTGTTTCATGAAACTGGGCTGTTGAAATGCCACAGAAAGTGGCACAGTCCTATGCAGATTCTATCCTGAGAGTGTGGAGCTACAAAGGGAACTGGAAAATTCTGCCGTGAAGGGCTTGCTCTGTTCTTGCTTTGTGCTGGTGCTAACGTGATTTAGCAGCCATGAAACAGGCTCTTGTTTTATTCTGTCTCTTTATCAATTGAAAAAAGTGGAGCAGAGGGACGATTAAGAGTTGGTAATCTTGAGCTCCGTTTGCCCTCATTCAGGTGAGTAAACCTGCAGGGGAGGAAAAGTCAAGTCAAATTTCAAAAAGGCGTTCAATACAAGATCAACTGGACTTTATTTGTAACAGAAGACGTTTCGCTTCTCATCCGAGGAGCTTTATCAATTCAATTAACCAGACTGTGTGCGCGTGGATTTATAACAGGGGTCACGCACCAACATATGTAAATTGCAGGCTGAGGTAACACATACATGTAAATTGACAGATCACACCTTAACAGTAGGGAGTTCCCTTGAAGTCTCTGACAGAAGACACAACAACTGTATGTAAATTGACAAAAAACACCTCACAGCCCAACAACAGAGGTTTCTCAACAAACTTTGCTAGTCTAATTCACAGACAAGACACCTCTGCTCCCATCCGGTGTAAGACGTTTGTGAATCAGCCCCAAAACTGAGTTATAAGTCTTGGAAAGTTGAAATCTCACGCCAAAAATACACTACACGCGGCTCCGCTCCGCTCCGCAGGTCGCAGCTGTGCGAGTCCAATTTCCATTACCTGCGCTCAGCTCAGGTCCGAGTGGATGCGCTGCTCCGAGACGCATGCGCGGGAATTGCGAGATCGCGCGATAAATCAAGTGATAAATAAGTAAGTCAGAACAAAACAATTCACTCGGTGGAAGAAGGAGAACAACAGTAGAGACTGCTGCCTTGATATTCTCTCGTAAATGAGCGACAGGACATGGTTTGAGCAACAGGAAGTGATGTATTACATTTCAGAATAAAATACTTTATTTATTCATACCATACCATTTTATTTATAAAGCACTTTAAACAGGAACAAGTCCACACCAAAGTGCTGGACAAACAAACACGCAACAGGCAACACAGACAATGAAGTACAACACGAAAAACATAAAAACATTGCAGATCATAAATCAAACGATCCAATACAAATCAGCTGGCATTGAAAGCGATGGAGTAGTAGTGAGTTTTTAACCGGGATTTGAAAACCGAGAGGGAGGGGGCCTGTTTGATGAGCAGCGGTAACTCGTTCCAGAGTCTTGGGCCTGCTACAGAGAACGCCCTGTCACCTCTGCGCTTAAGGCGAGTTTCTGGAACTATTAAGAGTACCTGATCCTCTGACCTCAAAGCACGTGGAGGGATTTATTTCTTGTATTGCATTTGTAGGCATAGTCATAAATGATAGTTTGACAGCATTTTTGTACAAATAAATCCGTATAGAGCTAGGATTAGTCCGCCTGTGGTGATTTTATTTTGTAAATACGGAAGTTGTGCTCGTTCCTTTTCCTGTTGGTGCGACGTAATCTTCAAAAGTTGACTCCGGCACAGCTCCGGCGTCCGGCAGAAATAGAAAAATTTCTAATTTTGACGGACTGCCGTCCGCTCTCCGCAGCTCGCCGCCGCCGTGCGGAGCCAGTGTAAATTCTGTCATTGATTATAATGGGTGCGTATTTGCTGCGGAGGTCGGACCGGAGCGGGCGGAGCTGCAACGCGTGTAGTGTATTTTTGGCGTCAGACCTCCTCCTCTGTTAAGAGAAGGTTTTTCCCTCTTAACATAAACAGCTTCCTTCACACCCCTCTCAAACCATCTGTGCTCTCGGTCCAAAATTTGCACATTTTCATCCTCAAAAGAGTGTCCCTTGTCCGTGAGGTGGAGGTGAACAGCTGAGTTTTGTCCAGAGGAGGTTGCTCTCCTGTGTTGGGACATTCGTCTGTGAAGAGGCTGCTTCGTTTCTCCAATGTAACGGTCTGAGCAGACCTCGCTGCACTGGACTGCGTACACCACACTACTCTGTTTGTGTGTGGGGGTTCTGTCCTTAGGGTGGACCAGCCTCTGTCCAGCCTCTATGAGAAGCGAAACGTCTTCTGTTACAAATAAAGTCCAGTTGATCTTGTATTGAACGCCTTTTTGATTTATCATGTCCTGGACGACTGAGAATCTTCACCAGCATCAAGTCAAATTTATTTATAAAGCACATTTAAAAACAGCAGTTGTTACCAAAGTGCTTAACAATATAAAAAACAATGGCAGTAATTCAAAGAAAAAAGTCAGAGTCAGAGTCAGAGAGTCAGAGTCAGAGAGTCTTTATTGTCATTTGCACCGCATGTGGTACATGTGATGAAAACGAGATTATGTACACGGGGTCCCAGTTACATCCAACAACAAATGCAAGAGAAAAACAGTAATAACATCTAGAATTAACTAAGAAAAACATCAACTAGTAATACACTAAGCCTAATATAGTGGAAATAAACAGCAGCACGAACATGAGTTTGTATGAGCAGATGGTCACAGATGAACACAGATGAACACAGCAACAAGAAAACAGATCAGCATCAGCATGATGTGATATTTTGCAGTGTTTATTTTTTTATTTTATTTTTATTTATTCATGAGTCTAACAGCCTCAGGGTAGAAGCTGTTCCTCAGTCTAGTGGTTCTACATTTGATGCTCCTCAACCTCCGTCCTGAGGGGAGATAAAAAAGATAAATAAATAATTTAAAGCATCACAGGACAACACAAAACAACAAATCAAATCACACTGGGTTAAAAGTCAGTGAAAACAGATGTTTTTAAAAGTGAATTAAAAACAGGAAGGGAAGTGGCCTGTCGAACGTTGGGGACAGATTGTTTCAAAAAAATTTGAGAAGCTATCCTTCCATCAGGCAGACCATGTTCTGAACGAGGCTTGGCCCAAGTATTTTAGGAGGACGTCGAAGCAGGGGCGGCCGGTCAATAGGGGGCGCTAGGGTGCCACCCCACTGGAAATTCTGGAGCTATTCACCATTTTACATTGAAGACTTCAATTTTTTTTAATAAAAATGAAATAATAAACTAAACATATTAACCCATGAGGCTCAATAAGATTTACCTGACTAAATAAAGGTTGAATGAATGAATATTTCGAAACACATGCACATGTTTTTAGTTGTGTAGGATAAATATTTTATGAGTAATGATGAGTTATATTCTTTGTTTCAAAAAACGTTTTCTGATTGGTGACGTATTTCCGGTCCTGGGGGCACATGACTCTTATCTATAGACTCTCATTATAAATGGTGCATGTGCAGTTATTCCACAACATTACAAAACAATGGGAAGATGCAGGGCGCAGATTTCAGCGCCCTGGACACGTCCAACGTGAGCTGTACCTATGGATCATGTACTTCCGTTTTTTTTGTCTGGGAAATGAGCCGTGCAGTGACAAGCAGGCTTGCTCAGGTAGGTTTTAAATCATTGAAAGCCCTTTATCTAATGCCTATTTGCCATTTCTGACTGATTTGCCTCTAAACTTTTAGATGGCTCTGTGAAAAAAAGCCTTCAGCTGACAGCAAGTAGGAACTGGTGAGTTTGTTTTTTCTTTTTTTGTTTGTGGAGATAGCATGCCAGCGCTAGCCTCCAGGTTATTGGCTGTGTCTCAATTCAGGGGCTGCATCCTCATGAGTGCGCATTTGTCGGCCGCATACGTCATTGCCCCGCGCGGAGGACTGTCCCAATTCGAAGACTCCTCCTCATGCGGCCGAGGAATGCGGCCTACTTCCTGTCGAAATCTAAGGATGCATTCGTGAATCCTTCCAGACGGAGGCTATCCCAGAATTCATAGCGCCAGCAGAGATTTCGCTGGGGGTGGGACTTTCTGCGTGCAGGGTCGGAGCTGCTGTGTGTTGTTGAGTCATCAGCTCGTTTTAACAACAACCTCAGCGCGAATATTCATTCAACCTTTATTTAGTCATCTCAAACAACCTCAGCTCGAATATATCTCATTAAAATTTTACTACAGAAACGACAAAAAAAAATGTGTTAGCTGAATATACAGTATATTAGTGTTTCTGAGTTTACTGGTTTTGAAGAACTGATTACAAATCAGATTATTTTACACGTGCAAGGATTTTCTGAGGGGCAATCTTTTAAAACCTAGAGTGGACCTACAAAATGCAAGTTGTCAAGTAGCTCAGTTGGTAAAGCAACCTGTGATTGGTGCAGAGATACTTTTCTTGAAGCTGGTTCGAATCTCACTCGGTACGGTTAAAACTTATTTTACGTTTGTCTTTTATTGGATAAAAAAAAGAAGGAGTTTCACAAACTCCTTCCTTTTAATCTCAGTCCTCATTTTTTTATCCAATAAAAGACAAACGTAAAATAAGTTTTAACCGTACCGAGTGAGATTCGAACCAGCTTCGAGAAAAGTATCTCTGCACCAATCGCAAGTTGATTTACCAACTGAGCTACTGGACAACTTGCATTTCGTAGGTCCACTCTGGGTTTTAACAGATCGCCCCTTATAAGCTGATTTGTAATCAGTTCTTAACAAACAGTAAACTCAGAAACACTAATATATATACATGTATTCAGCTAACTAATATATTTTAGCGGCGTCCCTTCTCTTTCCACACACACAAAGCGCGCACACAAGAACTTCCCACCCACTTCAAGAGAACGCCCCACCCACTTCAAGGCCGGCAAACCTGAAGGCTAGACCGTCCCATTTCAGCAGTTTCGCTCAGCCCACCCGGTCTTGTGAGTGCGTGGCCTACTCGGCCCAGCTAGGCTGGGTCCTCATGAGGACGCAGCCCCTGAATTGAGACACAGCCAGTGTAATGGACTCTGATAGCTTTTTTACTCCTCAGCAGGGGCGGCCGGACAATGGAGCTTTGGAGCGTGACGTCACAGTTCCGTGGTGCAAAGGCTGATGGTCCGCGGCGCAAAGGCTGATGGGATAGACTTTGGTCGATCCGCCATGTTGGCAGGTCACTAAAATAAGCTTTGTCGCTTGTTTTTTTGTTAGAATCGAAGTAGGTTTTAACAGTTTTGCAATGGTCCGAAATTGCTGTTTTATTGGATGTAATGTCCGGTCACATGACCGGAAAGGTAAAAAAATAGAAAACAGACTTTCTGTTTACCGTTTCCTGCCTGGAAACAACGCGAGGGAGGTCATGTGTCGGCCATAACAAAAAATAGATGAATGGCCTGGATATCAGCGGTGACACGTCCTGTTACAACTTTCTCCATGTCCCAAGATACCTGCTAGTTTGTTCCAGACATTCTGGTGAGTGTCTAAATTCGGTTTGTTGGTGTTGTGCCATGAATTTTTGCCATGATTTTGTCCAGGTGTTTAGTTCATGTTTAGTTCATAGAAGTGGGTCAACGTAGTTTAGGTTGGGTTTATATGTTTGTATATAACATAGTCTGATTTTAGACAGAGTGGACATCTGTGTTATTGTGAAATAAACTGTTTAAAGTTTCTAGTGTTGTCACTGTTACTGTAGTAATACTGATCTGTGTTCTGATACGTTCTTGTCAAGGCAAACCTTCATTTGAAATGGATGAAAACTCCAGGAGAGGAGTTGTCAGGCTGCAGATGAGGAGGAGGAGGAACAGGGACCAGCTGCAAAAAGCTACAAATACACTGTCAGTTGTGTGAACAAAGAGGAGCAGAAATAAATCTGAAAGTTATGCACCATAACTCATGTTCCCTGAAGGAAGGGAACGAGGTGAGACATACAGTATTGCTATGGGAAATTGCGCCCCCTGTGCAATTACCTGAAGGAATACACTCACGCCTTTATGGCCGGGGCGTCAGCATGACGCCAGAGACCCCGCACTCTGGGTACTTAAGACGCGGACGCCAATCCTACTTTCTCCAAAATGCACTTCACCGAGCTTTCAGCATTGAAAAGGGCCAACTATGTTGCACCTCATTCCCTTCCTTCAGGGAACATGAGTTATGGTGCATAACTTTCAGTTCCCTTATCAGTTAGTCACTCAGTGCAACATATTGCTATGGGAACGTAATTCATTCACGCTCTTGAAATGCTCAGTAAAATGCATTTAGTGTGAACGTCTGCCTTTATTCATTAGGCATCTCACGGCCGCTCTCTACTGTGTGTTAGAGAGGACAGCCTGAGTGACATCACACACAGTAACGTCCAAACTGTAATATTTTGCAAACGTATTTGTTGAGCTCCAGTTCGCAGCCGCACAGATGTCTGCAACTGGTACACCCTTGAACAATGACCACGAGGTGGCCAGGCCCCGAGTAGAGTGAGAACGTACTCCAGAGGGTACCTGTTGATCTTTGCTACTGTACGCCCTTTTTATGGCCTCAGTCACCCAGTGTGAGAGGCGTTGCTTTACAGGGCCCTACCAGTAGCTGGGGCCGCAAAACACACAAACAATTAGTTTATTTTCCTCCAATCAGCTGTTTTCTCCATGTAAGCACTTAAAACCCTCACAGGGCAGAGTGCCTTCAGCTTTTTCTGTTCCTGAGTGAGGACAGGAGCAGGAGGAAATGAAGAGAGATCAAAGTCCAGACTTCTGGGGTTCAGAGTCAAGACCTTAGGAATATATGCAGGATTATGCCTTAGGGTGACCTTTGACCCGTCAGGGGCAATCCTGGTACACATTGGGTGCACAGACAAAGCATGGAGGTCACCCACACGTTTTGCCGAGCAAAGAGCCAGGAGTAGATAATAAATCTATCTTAATGTCGCTTAGTGGTTCAAATGGGGGATCACAGAGAGCCCCCAAAACCAGACTGAGATCCCATCCAGGGGTCAAGATCCTGCTGGGAGGTCTCTTCCTTAGTACGCCCTTCATGAATCTTATCATGAGCATGAACGCGCCAGGCGTCTTGCTCCCCCAGCCCTCGTGACAAGCTGAAATTGCTGATAAAAACACCTTGATGGTTGAGAATGAATGACCTTTCTCCAGCAGATTCTGAAGAAAAGTGAGAAGCTGGACCAAGTCACAGGAATAAGAAATAATATTTCTTTCCATGCACCAAGCTTCAAAAATACACAATTTTCAGGCGTAGAGAGACTGTGTTGACGTAGCTCGGGCGTTTTGAATGGTATTTACCACGTTCTCGGGCAGGCCTGAGGTCACCAGTTTGTCCCTCTCAGCCACCAAGCTGAGATTTGTCACAGTTCTGGGCATAAGCAGAGAGGCTGTCTCTTCTGGTGACGTAGCGGGTCCCTGGAGAGGAGCAGGTGGCAAAACAAGCTCACCCTCAAAGGCCCCGATCTCTATGGCCCCTTGAGGGCCAACCAAATTGGGGAGGGGGCCCTCCTGCAGATGTGCTACCATACCACCCGCACCGAGAGTGTTGGGAGGCAGGAGCAACCCGCTGTCTCCGTTGGACAAAAGCGGAACAGAAAGTCTGCTTTTCCTCTTTTTATGAAGAGTCACGGTCCGGAGGGGGTGCAAGTTTTGTATACGAGCAGACCTCCTGATCCCAACCCGTATCATGGTTGGGTCCGGTTTACTGGCCTCCGGCCTCATCAGTGCCCTGGAGCCTGATGAACCTCCAGGGAGCTGTGTTTCACCTGGTGGGGGGATCTCGTTTAAGATCAGAACCGATTCAGTGCAGCGAGCATGGTCACACGCTGCAGGATCATTACCTGAGCAAGGTGTGTCGCTCATGGAGGTTAAAGGGACAGTTTCAGCATAAGGATGTGAAACTGTTCGAGACAACCCTTTCTGTTGAGCAGCTGTAAGTTTGGCTGGTGATACAAAGTCCAGTCCCCTTTGATTAAAGAGAAGAGGAGTCTGACATAGCCCTGGTGCCATTCCTGCTTCACATTGAATGTTCACAAACACTGCAACGTCATCACCGTTTCTTTTGTGAACGTGTGAGACTGGTTCAGGCCTGTGGACCTCTGTCGTGACCCCCCCAAGACTCATTGCTGGACTCCGTTGAATAGGAACTGGTGGCCAGGAAGGTACATTGTCATGGTTACCAGGTTCTGTCGGCGCGCTCCCCTGGAGCTCGGACGTGTCACAGGTATGTTTAATTTGTGTATTGTCGACCCCGTGGTTTACAACAGGGCGAGGGTTGGAACACGTGACCCCCGTCACCTGTCCCTGTGAGGACTGACGGGCCTGTTTGCGGACGCCTCTGGCTCTGTCTGCTGCAGACAGTCCTGAGGCTGCCTGCTGGGGCTTATTGATTGGGCTATCACACCGTGAGCTGCGAGGGAGAGGGGGATGATGGCCCCCGCCCTTTATATCGGCTGGAAAAACAGAGGGGAGCCATGTTGTTGGTATGACTGTGTGTTTTTTTTGAGTCAAGAAACAGAGAGGAGCTGGGTTTTTTTAGCTTTATTCGTGCTTTTGTGCAATGACATGTTTGACTTTAAGTCACTCACAGCAGAGCAATCATGATTCATGCATAAAACAAAGTCATCAGCTTTTTGTATAGTTCTACAAATAAAGTCTGGACATGTGAAGGTTAGATCCGGTACCTCGTGGGCGAGCGAACCTGTAAAGTTAAGCAGAAGGCCCGTTTCGTCAGGCACGTTTCTATCTTGTGTCCCGATTCGCCGAGGAGGTCCCGTGTCGGACCGCCCGGCGGGGAACAAATCTGTTTTTACTCCAGGCATGTTCAGCCCGTGGTGGGTCCGGTGGTGGTCTTTGCCGGTGCTCGCCCTCGTATGCCGGCCGCTTTTGTGGTGGGACACGTGAGGCTGAGCGGTGTCCAGGCTACGCGAGTCTGCTCCCAGCTGATTCCCTGGGGGGGGGGGCAAAAGCTCTCCTGGGGATGCCTTCCCGGAGAGCCTCCGCCTGTTTGCGCCTCTGGTCCAGCCTGGTCTGAATTCGATCCAGAGCCTTTCCAAACAATCCTGTCGGCTCTATCGAGTGATGGAGAAAAGGAATTCCTTGTCCCTCCGGGAGGTCAGTTAGGGTCATCCACAGATGGCGTTGTACGATGACCACCTCAGCCATACCTCTGCCTTGTGCAATGGCTGCTGTCCCCATCATGCGGAGCACAAAGTCTGTTGCCCTGTGGGCTTCCTCCAGCACGTCATTGGTAGCCTGCTTCTCTGTCGTTACCTGGAGCTCCTGCAGTTTTTCAGCCAGGTACGCTTGCATCATGGCGGACGCGTTCATTGCGCATGCTACGAGGCCCTGAGCCCTGTAGCATTTCTCGAGCAGAGAAGCCGAGGCTCGATAGGCTTTGCTGGGCAAAGTCGGTTTCGTCCCAGATGACCTGGGAGCCAAATGACACGCCAGCGTGTCCTCCATTTGTGGCACATTGGCTATTCCCACTGCTTACATCCAGTCCCAGTCGATGAACTACGAGAACGGCAGCAGCATGGGAGCCCTGGGCTCAGGCCAGGTGCGTGTCAGCTCCGTGAGAAAATCCGGAAAGATGGGTATTCTTTGCCTCGTGGTGGACTGCTGCTTCGTGTAAAAATAATTTCCTGCCAACCTCGTGACTTGTTGACGAGGTAGAGGTTCGGGCCACGGGATTTGCAGCATATCCGTTGCTCTGCGACACAAGTCGAACAGAGCAGGGATCGAAAAGTCAGTCTCCGGGAGCACAGGTGCCGGGGTGAGAGAGAAGTCTCCCCCCTGCTCGTCGTACTCAATGTCGGCGACGTCCGCAGAGAATTTGCCTGAGGCTGATATCGAGATTTCGTCCTCGTTCATCATGCCTCGAGTGTCGAAGCCGATGGGAGCCAACGCATCTGGGCTGTCGCCCCATTCGACTCGGGTGCTGTCCTCCAGAGCCATGCTCTTGAGCTCCGGCGTGGGAGTGAGAGGCTCAGTAGTGTCCGGGTCTGTTGGCGCCGCAGCAGCGCCCATGGCTTTGGCGACGAAGTCCTCCAGGTGCCTCCTCACCGCCTCCAGCATCTGGCTGCAGTGTGGGCATGAGTCAGGCGTATCCAATGCCATTTTCGCATGCAGCATCCCCGGGCAGACAGGACAGGCCTCATGGGTGTCCGTCGCTGAGAGGGAAAAACCACAGCCGCTGGGGCAGGTGCGCGAGGTTGGGCTCGCCGTCCTGCTAGCCTTTTTCGGAAATCTTGGCTTTCGCTTTCCTTTCTTTGGAGCCATGTCCGAGAGAAGACAAGCAAGTCTTTCCAAAATTCTTTTTCGATACGTCTCCTCCGTTGCGTCGCTTTCGCTGGCTAGCCTGTTACGAATTTTAGCAGAGGTAGCGATGTGACACAGTTAGCGCCGTCGAGCAAAGCAGTCTGCGGAGAGAGGAGAAGAAAAAACTACGGGGTTAAGGAAAAATGTGCCGGACTAGCTTTCGCTAGTCCAGCAGTACGCAGGAAGAATTCTCTGTACGCTCGTAGGGAGCGAGCTCACCTCTGGTTGAGCGATGAAACAACAGAGAAGTCCCGCGAAGAGAAGTTCAGGTTTAGCGAGGTGAAGGGCAATAAGAGGAAGTAGGATGGGCGTCCACATCTTAAATACCCAGAGGGCGGGGTCTCTGGCATGACGCTGACGCCCAGGCCATGAAGGCGTGAGTGTATTCCTTCAGGTAATCGCGCGGGGGCGCAATTTCCCATTGCAATATGTTGCACAGAGTGACTGACTGATAAGGGAACATCTGTTACAGTAGAACAGGTCAGAGCTGAATAAAAGCCAGCTGGAAAAATAAATTTTTAAGTATTAAATATTATACAGGACTTCCTTGTTTTGTCATCGTTTAACACTGTGTAGTGATACAACCTTGACCTTTGAAACACTTATCTGATCACTCTCAGTAATGACACATTTTGGGAGTTACTCCTGAAGGGACAGTAATACTTTTATTACTTTTTATTTGAATCAAACATTACAAATTAAGTGATCCAGAGACTTCTTGTTAATTCAAATGTCATCAAATGAATAACCTTGTTATTTGTAAGAGCATCAGTGCATTTTGATGTCGGATAAATCAAAGACTCTGTTATTCTTCATTGTATGATCATGGTTTATGCTGTTAAAATGTTGATCACTTCTTCATATAATGAATCAAACTGTATTTTCTATTCAGAAGAACTATGTCTTAGTCAAGAACGGTGTGAAAGGTGAAGGCCCGAGTCGGAATGGCCTGGTAGTTTTGTTTAAACATCAATACTTGTTTTTATAAAACATAAAATTGTCTGAGTTCATTAAACATAAATACTTTTGATAAAAAAATATAAGGTAGTATTTCTTGATTTCAATATCATAAATGAAGGTCGAATGAATAAAGAAATACTTGCTTTATATAAAAAAGTGTCTTTCTTTACTTCACTAAACAAATAATATTTTTACAACAAAGACTTATAAAATGTTTATTTTGAAAATGTGTCAAGTGAACAATACGTTTGTATAGGCCAGCTGTCACTCTTTCAGGGATGAAGATGTTCACATCCTTGATAGAGAGGAACAATGGTTTGAGAGAGGAGTAAAGGAGGCCATCTTTGTGAAAAGAAACCATCCATCATTAAACAGAGGTGGAGGCCTCCGGGTTCAACTGTCTACCTCTTACAATGCTGTTATTAATAATAATAATAATAATAATAATAATAATAATAATAATAATAATAATAATAATGTGTTTGTCTGTCATCTGTGTATGTTTCCCATACACAGACGAAATTCATCTCTGCATTTAACCCAACCACCACCAGGTGGTGCAGTGAGCAGCCAGAAAGCGCTCGGGGAGCTGGAGAATTAGGTGTGCACTCATAGACACCCCAAGGTGTGTAGTGGCCGGGACGCGAACCCGCGTCCTTTGGGTCCCAAGTCGAAAGCCCTGCCACTACACCATCTTTACCTCTTACAATGCTGTTATTGCTAGTGTCACTCAGCCCTCTGTGAATAGCAAACAATCAGGGTGCTAATGATCCATTGTTAGGCTGATGGTCCTCGATCATGTGAGCAGCTGGTTTTGGCTGTCATCAACAAACTGGTTGATCCACTGTGAGAGGGTGCTATTTACAAGACTGAGTTGAATACAGCTCTTCAGACTGAGAAGTCTCTTGTTGTTGGATGTAACTGGGACCTCGTGTACATAATCTCGTTTTCATCTCATGTACCACATGCGGTGCAAATGACAATAAAGACTCTCTGACTCTCTCTGACTCTGACTCTTTCTGATGAAATATGAAATGTTTCTACAATTTTTTTGTTGTTGTTTGTTTTGTTTATTGAATGTCCAGAGGACCAGACTTAGCTTTTTTGGATTTTTCTACCTGGATTATTGAGCAGCATCAGGGTCTTCATCACATACTTCTTAGCTGCAGGTGGATGTCCTTAGTTTTTTCATAAAGTGCTGAAGTGTTGACGCTCAGTAAAGCCTGCACATCAGACGATGCAGAGATTTAAAAACTCCTACAGTTTGTGTTATTGATCTGGACTGATTACCTGATAAAAGTTGCAGCTGCTGTTAGCGCCTTAGCGGTGTTCACGTTCGGATGATGTCGTTAAATCCGTTCAAGTAGACGTGTTGCTGCTGCAGATCCAGTCTTGTGAAACAAAGTCCATGCACAGCTTTGAATTTGCACTCCTCTTTTAACAAGAAAGCTGAAACTCAGGTCGCATAGAGCAGACGTCACATCACAGTCTTTTTTTTAATCACTCGTCCTCCTCAGCTCAGCTCCAGGACGCGCTGCTGGTGTCAGGTTTCACACTCACAGCAGGTGACGGAATGTCCGCATAGACTCGTCTTTTTTTTTTTAAATCACTCCCCGAGACGCATTGAGGAAATAAAATAAATACAGTACTACAGAAAATGACAAAAAGTAACGCACAATAATTTGATGAAAGTAACTTTAATCTGATTACTGGATTTTTAAATAGCAACGCGTTAGATTACTCGTTAATGAAAAAAGTGGTCCGACAAGAGTAACGCGTTACTGACATCACTGCCTGGGACTCAATTTTATTATACACCTTAGACCTTTACTCATAACATCCTCATGACATTCACATATAG
Organism: Garcialebias charrua; assembly: GCA_038048925.1. Classification (NCBI taxonomy): domain Eukaryota; kingdom Metazoa; phylum Chordata; class Actinopteri; order Cyprinodontiformes; family Rivulidae; genus Garcialebias; species Garcialebias charrua. The sequence goes on from JBBPBX010033489.1 coordinate 26,790, forward strand.
GAACTTGGGGTGGGCACTGTGGCTATGGGTGGTGGGACGACACTACTCTCGCGTCCTGTGCCTGTGCTCGCTTCAAATAATGCGTTTAGACAGTAAGGACTTGGGTTAGAGTTGGGGTGGAGGGGTAACTGGCATCATGCCAGCCTCTACTCCTTCTCTCCTTTTTTTAAATTGCACTTTACAACAACAAACATCAACAGCACATCTGGGACGGGGGGTTATGTGTCGGGGTCTAATATTATATATTTATTTATTTATTTATTTACTTCTTCATTTATTTTCTCTTATTACCCCCGGTTCGCTGGCTGCTATTCTGGGGGTGGGGTCCGATAGAGAGGAAGGTCGTCGGGTGCTGTCCTGGACTATTGGGGGGTTGGGGGCCTGGGGGTTTGCCTTGGGTGGGACTGGCAATGCGGCCTCCCTGGGGTTGCTTGGGTGTCCTGTCGGCTGGGCGGGGGTTGGGCCGGATCTTGGATGTCGGCTCCTCTCCGCCCCAGAATGAATGGACCTACCTCCTGGGTTTGGGTGTGGGCTACCCCATGTAGGGTGCAGGTACTTGTCTTGGACCTGGGGGCAATGTTCCCTCTAATTTTTCACGTGTCTGGGCATACACACAAGCTCTCTGAGCACACTGAGGACCTCTATGAGCAACATCAGGACGTGCACACCTGTTATAAATCTGGGATCATAGAAAGTTACATGCCTTATTTAAAAAAATCAGATTACAGCAGCAACTTCCATGAGTTTGCTTTTAATATAAGTGATTTGTCCCACTTAAAATGAAGAAAAAAAAGAATCATTTCACAATGAATTGATCTTTATTCTTGCAGCTCCCAGCTGAATGCATACAGCTCAAAAACCTGTTTTATTTAACTACAGACTTTATTATCTAATTTGAATTACAGTTTTAACCCTTTAATTTTATTTATTCATGATCCTCAGAGGGAAAATCAACCTTCTTAATTAAACTGTCTTAAATTAAGTAGTTTTTTCTACTTCCGGCTCTTGGCGAAGCAGGTCGCGTCTCTGCTCCTCTCCTGCCCTAAAGTTTCCCTCCTCCCTGCTTTTGCTCTTTTTGTCTCATCTGCAACTCTTCAGTGCTCGCTCGAAGCAATTTGGAATATGGATTTAATCACATGGGCTGTCTCCTCTATCGATAAAAAATTTTCAACGAAGCGCTCTGGACCAGGAGAACCAGCGTGCCCCCTCGACACGCATGCGGCCGGGTACATCATGGATTCGTGGGGCGAGTGGAAGATGATGTGTTTGACCCTTCTTTCGGTCGAGGACATCAAAGATCTGTATATTATTGGATTTATGGTAGCAGGTGCGCTGCTCTTTGGCTTGTGCGGGGGCTTCTGCTACTGGAAACTCAGGAAGAGTTACGCGGCGATCAACGCACTGTCGAAACTTCCTGCTCAGAACGAGTCTTTGATCCGAACTGTGACCTCAATGAACCAGCTGTTGTTCGAGCTTAATCGCACGTTGGGAACGGTCATGGAGGACCGCAGACCTGCGGTGCGTTTTGGGACTCATTTACAGCCGAGCGGGCTACACCAGGGGGGAGACGGGGACCCGTAGCTCGGGTGGACTGAAAGCTCACATAATTTGGACGAATTGGACTTCAGACAGCACCTGGACTCAAGGCTAACAGTAAGAGTACACTGTAGCCTGCCCTGAAGAATAAATAAATCAACTAATCTAATCGGGACACCCCAAGTAACCTTGAACAAAGGCTGACTGCAAATCTCTCCTGGAGTCTGAGCTACTGGAAAGAACTGTCGCACCCCCCCCCCCCGAGAGCTCTCTGTGTGCATTCAGATGAGCCGGCTGAGTCCATCTGCAGACTGTGCTCTATCTGGACGATTGTTCACAGACTTATCTCACTGCTCCGCCACCAAAATGCAACATGTGATTTGTCTTATCTGTGCTTGAAGCTGGTAGAGTTTTTTTGACTGTATCATAGATTGTCCTAAGACAAAATGTGATAGAATCTTTTTTGAATACCACTGATTATCCTATTGTAACCTTCCTTTTTTCCATATCTGATTGTTTGAGCTCTGGGTTATGACCGAAAGAACGAGATCTCGGATACAAGCGGCTGAAATGAGTTTTCTCCGCAGGGTGTCTGGACTCTCCCTTAGAGATAGGGTGAAAAGCTCAGTCATCCGGGAGGGACTCGGAGTAGAGCCGCTGCTTCTCCACATCGAGAGGAGCCAGTTGAGGTGGCTCGGGCATCTGGTTAGGATGCCTCCTGGACGCCTCCCTGGTGAGGTGTTCCCTTTATGTGAAAGGGAGACAATTCAACTCACTCCTTCATCTTTAAAAACTGTGTTAGGATAGGCTAAGTGCTTGGTGACTGTACAGTACTGTACATGTATTCATTTATTTAAAAAAAAAAATTTAATGAGATGCATGCTCGTAAGTCCGGGACCTCGTAAGTAAGAGCACTCGTAAGTCGGGGACTACCTGTTGATGGAAGATTATTATTGTTTAATCTGATTGTTTGAAAAAAGGGGCAGATATAATAAGATTTATTCTTCTTTCTGCTACCTTTCATTTTTTCATATTTTGTACGTTATCATTTATGGGATTGTCTTGTATTGTGTTTCTTTTGTAAAAAAATGAACAAATTTAATAAACATAAACATATATTTGTATATACTGTATATGTATAGATATTTATAGAATTCTACTGCAAAGTCGTGAATGTTATGTCTACTTTACGCGTGTGTGTTTTGTTGCTGTGTTCTGTTATGTACTTTGCAGGTTTGCAGACGGCGGTCGGGTGTGTTTGCCTTGTGCTCTCTTAGTGGACAATTGTTATGTTTTGTAGTTTTACTTTCTGTTTTTCCTTTCTTTCTATCCTATAAAAAAATCATAATGATGTGAAGAGGATGGCTGTAAGGTAAGAAGGGATGCCATCTATAAAAGGAAAAAAAAAAAAAACACTTTCACGAGCAGGGGCGGATCTACCATTAAGGCAAACTAGGCAGTTGGCTGAGGCCCCCAATCAGCAGGGGCCCCGCCCCGGCCAGTCACCTACATCCCTAACATTGCTCTTGCTTGTTAATGTACGTTTAACATAAAAATAATTATAGTTACAATGAAAACAATCATTAAAAATGCAATACAATATACGGTCGATTTCTGTACACCCCCTTCTAAAATGGACTATTCCATCATGACATCACCCAAAACAGGAAGCGCTGTATGCTTGAGCAAAAAAGCCGGAAGACAGTCAGAGGAGAAGAAAAAAGATGAAGCGAACACGAAGGTACGAAAGCGGAGCGGAAAAACGTAAAAAGCATGAAAAATCCAAAGCTTATGTTTCTACACTACCAAAAGTGAAACGTTTTTTAATGGGTCTAAAACGTTATCAACTGCTGATAATGACGGGCGGCCCATTGCAAGTACACCTCGAACCGGACCGGATGCAGGAAGAAGTGAATGGCGCAGAGGCAGTGACTCAAGACGAAGATAAAGACGAGGAGGATTCACAACAAGATGAGGTATGAGATTTAGGATTTATTTTGTAGGTTGGGTAAAAGAAATCCTGACAGAAATCAGCTGAGACAACCACTATTTTCATGTTTTCTTTCTGTATCAAAATTTTAAAAGATATTTGGCCTAAATCTTCTGACTTAAACAAGGAGAGATAGAGGGGATTTTATATTTTACCTAGCTCCCTCCCTACCCTGCTTGTTTATTACATTATTAAAATATATGGACTATACATTGAAGAGAATAGCTCTAAAATATTCCACAGTTATTTAAATTCTCCTCAACCATTTTACAAAATATTTGACTGTTAAAACTTCATCAGACTATCGTTTACATTACAAAGCACAACTGAGTAATGCAAAAACGTGTTTTAATAATGACTGGTTTGCTTTGGACAGAAATGCCACTGTTAGTTTAAAACAACACAATCAAAAGGCTAGGATTACTAAATTAAATTGTTATCTAAAATGTAAAAATGTATATAAATGAAAAGTGACATTATTTGAGTCATTTAGTTTAAAGTCTGTGTGAGTTTATTTCCTCCAACACTAACATTTGTTTTTTTCAGATGCAGTCTTTAAACATGCATCATTAAAGACCAGTAACAAGACCGAAGACAACTTTCATAGAAGTCCAACTGATTAATCAAGGTAATTCATGATCACTTAATGCTGTAAAAACACAGTGCAGTAAAGTGAGTTTATTTCCTCTGACAGTAATATATACAAAAACTTCCCAGATGTCAAAAATAATATTTTTTGTCAAATAGGAGATATAATATGCTCATTTTATTTTTGTTATTTTATTATCACTACTTTTATTACATAGGGTTCATCTTTGTCATATACATGAAAATCTTTGACCTTCAGGGCAAGGCCTAATGGTACATTTAGGCTGACTTGGGTGAGGGCCCCTTTACAAAGGTTTGCCTGAGGCCCCAAAATGTCTAAGTCCGCCACTGTTCACGAGGCTGGAACCGTTCGTTTGCTCGTACTGTGTTGTATTTGTAGATTAATCAATATACTCTAAATGTTAAGTCTTTTGAAGGATTTTAAAGACTGAAAAGAAGGAAATTGTTCAATTAATCATGACGGCCATGCTTGTGTTTTGGTCACTCTACCATAGTTATTGTTTCATGAAACTGGGCTGTTGAAATGCCACAGAAAGTGATACAGTCATCATATGCAGATTCTTTCCTGAGCGTGTGGAGCTACAAAGGGAATTGGAAAATTCTGCAGTGAAGGGCTTGGTCTGTTCTTGCTTTGTGCTGGTGCTAATGCGATCTAGCAGCCATGAAACTGGCTCTTGTTTTATTCTGTCTCTTCATCAATTGAAAAAAGTGGAGCAGAGGGACTATTAAGGCCCCGTTTACACGGACACGGTGCGGGGAAACGGAGGTTTTGGGTATGTTAATTAGAGGAAAAGATTTACGTTGACACAGGTGAATTCTAGTGTTTATATGTGTCCGCCTGAATCCCCCCCGCCCTCATGAATCTACTCCCCCGCCCTCATGAATCTTCTGCTCACCTAATGCGCATGCGTGCTGCCTCGGTCTGTTTTCCTCTGGGGCCAAAAGTTCAGCTAACAACAAGTTGTTGTCAACAACTTAACAACAAGTTAAAGCTGGAATTTGGAGTAAATAGTCGACAGATTTGAAGCCAAGCAGGACCAGCTTCATCTAAAAAGCTCCACACCAGTTGCTGAGCGGACCTGAACCGAGTGATGATGTCGGACTTTAGTCCGTGATAAACAGCTGACTACAGCAGGTAAACTGTGTTCTTAATATGGTTGCTTGTGTTTACTTTGATCACAGAACAACCGAGTTTCTATTTTTTTCCTGCGAGGTCAATAAGCTGTCCTTCCACGAAGCGGACCGGTTCAGATGGACCAGTAATCCACCAGGCTGAAAACAGCAGAGTCCAGTTCATAACAGTTTGGTTAACGTGTTTTTGAAAAGTGTTCAATTTAATTCTCAGTGTTTGTGTGACGTACAGTTTGTGGTGTTGAATAAAAAAAAATAAAAAAAATAAACGTGTCTTCATTTTCAACTTTATGACGTAATGAGTCCAGATATGCCTCTTATCCAAAGGTCTGGTTCCTGTAAGGTCCCATTGGGGCTTGTTTGGGCCAGTTCCTATGGGACCGGTTTATTTCTGTACCCACTGCGCACATTAGGACCCCTTTAGTGAAGTTCTCCTGCAGTGGGCGGGTAGTTCTCCTGCAGTGGGTGGATCATTAATATCAACGCTCCTAACCAGCTGGTGGTGCTAGTGCTACATTAAGCTCTTTACTAACCACCACTAACGCGCATTAGAAGAAGAGTTGTATAAGAACACACAACCAAAATGGATGATCTTGTTTCTTTTTTGAACATTCTGCTTTGCCTGTGGCTTTTTCAGGTACATTATATATATATATATATATATATATATATATATATATATATATATATATATATATATATATATTATATATATATAATATATATATATATATATATATATCCATCCATCCATCCATTTTCTTCCGCTTATCCGGGGTCGGGTCGCGGGGGTAGCAGCCTAAGTAGGGAGGCCCAGACTTCCCTCTCCCCAGCCACTTGGAGCAGCTCCTCTGGGGGAATCCCAAGGCGTTCCCAGGCCAGCCGAGAAACATAGTCCCTCCAGCGTATCCTGGGTCTTCCTCTGGGTCTCCTCCCGGTGGGACATGCCCGGAACACCTCACCAGGGAGGCGTCCAGGAGGCATCCTAACCAGATGCCCGAGCCACCTCAACTGGCTCCTCTCGATGTGGAGAAGCAGCGGCTCTACTCCGAGTCCCTCCCGGATGACTGAGCTTCTCACCCTATCTCTAAGGGAGAGTCCAGCCACCCTGCGGAGAAAACTCATTTCAGCCGCTTGTATCCGAGATCTTGTTCTTTCGGTCAT
>JBBPBX010033490.1:3253-22114 GCA_038048925.1 Garcialebias charrua
TATATATAGTAAAATGGGTGTTAGGTTAGGGAGGGGGCCCTGTGAGCTTCGGTGCCCAGGGGCCTCTGGGGTTGTTAATCCGGCCCTGCCAACATTCACAACTTCCCCTGGGCCTACCCCTTCTGACGTTCTGCTTCCTCCTCCAGGGATTCCAGATGAACCACGTTGTACCTTTGAAAACTTAAATCACTGTCCATAATAAACATTGTTCTTTTTGTACTCTCGTGCCTTGTGTCGTTCTGGGTCTCGTTACAAACTGGGTTACCTAGAAATAGGGATGGGAATTGATAAGAAATTATCAATATCGATGCCTTTATCGATGTCATTTATCGATTCGATTCCTTATCAATTCTGTTATCAATTCTCATTTGGGTAATAAAATATAGTAAACCATTTGTGTTCATAAAGAATTTATTTATGGATTTTTTCCCATATTTTTAGACTCATTTTTCGCTCTGATTCTTCGTTTTTCATTTTTGGCGAAAATGGTGCAGTACCAGTTTCGGCCGCTTTAGAGGCGCTGTAGGCAGCAGCCAGCAGAGGACTCAGAGAGTGAAGAGGAAGAGGGACCACTTCCAGAAGTTTATACCACTCATAAACCACACCGCGGATTTTTAAATCCAGCTGATTTCACATTTGGTTCAGCTCAGGAGCCCGTCTGCTATAGTGAGGTAAGAAATATATTTTTAAGCGTTTATTTAGCTAAATTTAAAGAAACAAAGCGTCCGGTTTGACCCGCCTGGCGCCTGCATAAAAATCAGCGAACTTTTTTTTTTAAATCCAGCTTATTTGAACATTTCGTTAAACTCAAGAGTACGTCTACTATTAAGTCAGCTAAGAAATATATTTTTTAAGCGTTTATTTAGCTAAATTTAAAGAAAGAAAGCGTCCGGTTTGACCCGCCTGGCGCCTGCCTAAAATTCCGCGAACTTTTTTTTTTTAAATCCAGCTGATTTGAACATTTCGTTAAGCTCAGAAGGACGTCTGCTATGAAGTCAGCTAAGAAATATTTATTTAGACACCACCACGCCACCACCACTCGGGCGCGGCGCATGTCTGTGATGTCAGCGCTTAAACACGTCACCACCAGGAGTCTGCAGAACCGATAAGCTGAATCGTTAAGACAAGCATCCTACAATTCCATGGAATTGGACTTTTAAGAACCGGTTCTCTAACAGAACCGGTTCTCGGTTCCCATCCCTACCTAGAAATCATTACAGCAACAGACTGTTTACAATCTAACTAATCAAGTTTTTGTCCAGCAGCAGTGTGGCTGTATTTGTCCTCATTACTGTACTCACAACCTCTTCTTGGACCTGCTCCTCCAAGTGGGACAGGTCCTGGAACAGTTCAGAGTTCAGTTCAGTCATCACACACTTCTTAGCTGCAGGTGATCTCTGGTGGATGTCTGTCCCTGAAGTGGACAAAGAGAGCAGCTACCTCTGTCCCAGACTTGTAATAAAACAAAGAGATAAAAAAATAAGTTAATAAGATTATGATTTTAAACAAAAAAGATTATTTAGATAATAATAATAAAATAACAATACCTCTTCTTGAACGGTTGAAGCTCTCACTCATCTCATCAGGGCTTTAATCAGCTCCAGGGCTTGTTGACAATACAGTTTTTTCATAAAGAGCTGAACTTTTTGAGTGATGGATGTCTCGTAGCGGTAGCGAGGATCAGTAACTTTAAAGCCTGCGCATATAACAACATTCAGACTTAGATTCAGAACTCATACAGTTTGTGTTATTGCTCTGGACCGATCTAATTTACCTGAAGAAGTAGTTTAAATGCAGCTGCTGTGTTGTTAGCGCACTTTGTAACAGCTGCGGTTTCTTCGTTCACATTCCGATGACGTAGTTTCAAGCGCGTTCACGTTAGACGTGTTGTCTGCTGCAGAGTCGTCCACACACACAGCTTTGAATGTGCGCTCGTCTTAACAAGAAAGCCATAACGTTCCCAAACAGGAGACCGGAGCGAGCAGCTAATGGCTAATAATGCTGCGCGTGCTGCGCGATAATAGCTCCGTGCTGAAACGCGCCCAGGAAATTTTGTTCCGCGGCGCATATATTAACGTTCAACGAGTGAAAAAAATAACCGACACAGGTACGCAGGTGGACAGAACCGAACGTGCTATACCGAAACGGTTCGGTACACCCACTACAACTGTTACATGCCTAGCCTTAACCCCCACCATCTTCTCCCAAAAACAGGTCTCTCTTGAAAAAGAGTCCTCATGACGCATTGAGACTACCTGTATAAATAAAGGTTAAATTAAAAATAAACATATAAAAATATAAAATCACTGTGCGAGAGGCACTGGACAGGTCACCAGTCCATCAGGGGACAGCTATGGGTGAGTGGTTAGAGCAGTCATCTTCCAGTGGGAAAGTTGGGGGTTCAAACCTGCAGTCCCACAGCCTGCAACGGTCAGCCCTGAACCTGCAGCAGCCAGCTCTGAACCTGCAACGGTCAGCCCTGAACCTGCAACGGTCAGCCCTGAACCTGCAGCAGCCAGCTCTGAACCTGCAGCAGCCAGCTCTGAACCTGTAGCAGCCAGCTCTGAACCTGCAGCAGCCAGCTCTGAACCTGCAGCAGCCAGCTCTGAACCTGCAGCAGCCAGCTCTGAACCTGCAGCAGCCAGCTCTGAACCTGTAGCAGCCAGCTCTGAACCTGTAGCAGCCAGCTCTGAACCTGCAGCAGCCAGCTCTGAACCTGCAGCAGCCAGCTCTGAACCTGCAGCAGCCAGCTCTGAACCTGCAGCAGCCAGCTCTGAACCTGCAGCAGCCAGCTCTGAACCTGTAGCAGCCAGCTCTGAACCTGTAGCAGCCAGCTCTGAACCTGCAGCAGCCAGCTCTGAACCTGTAGCAGCCAGCTCTGAACCTGCAGCAGACAGCTCTGAACCTGTAGCAGCCAGCTCTGAACCTGCAGCAGCCAGCTCTGAACCTGCAGCAGCCAGCTCTGAACCTGTAGCAGCCAGCTCTGAACCTGTAGCAACCAGCTCTGAACCTGTAGCAGCCAGCTCTGAACCTGTAGCAGCCAGCTCTGAACCTGTAGCAGCCAGCTCTGAACCTGCAGCAGCCAGCTCTGAACCTGTAGCAGCCAGCTCTGAACCTGCAGCAGCCAGCTCTGAACCTGTAGCAGCCAGCTCTGAACCTGTAGCAGCCAGCTCTGAACCTGCAGCAGCCAGCTCTGAACCTGTAGCAGCCAGCTCTGAACCTGCAGCAGCCAGCTCTGAACCTGCAGCAGCCAGCTCTGAACCTGTAGCAGCCAGCTCTGAACCTGTAGCAGCCAGCTCTGAACCTGCAGCAGCCAGCTCTGAACCTGTAGCAACCAGCTCTGAACCTGCAGCAGACAGCTCTGAACCTGTAGCAGCCAGCTCTGAACCTGTAGCAGCCAGCTCTGAACCTGTAGCAGCTAGCTCTGAACCTGTAGCAACCAGCTCTGAACCTGCAGCAGACAGCTCTGAACCTGTAGCAGCCAGCTCTGAACCTGCAGCAGCCAGCTCTGAACCTGCAGCAGCCAGCTCTGAACCTGTAGCAGCCAGCTCTGAACCTGCAGCAACCAGCTATGAACCTGTAGCAGCCAGCTCTGAACCTGTAGCAACATGCTCTGAACCTGTAGCAACATGCTCTGAACCTGTAGCAACATGCTCTGAACCTGCAGCAGCCAGATCTGAACCTGTAGCAGCTAGCTCTGAACCTGTAGCAACCAGCTCTGAACCTGCAGCAGCCAGCTCTGAACCTGCAGCAGCCAGCTCTGAACCTGTAGCAGCCAGCTCTGAACCTGTAGCAACCAGCTCTGAACCTGTAGCAGCCAGCTCTGAACCTGTAGCAGCCAGCTCTGAACCTGTAGCAACCAGCTCTGAACCTGCAGCAGCCAGCTCTGAACCTGTAGCAGCCAGCTCTGAACCTGCAGCAGCCAGCTCTGAACCTGCAGCAGCCAGCTCTGAACCTGTAGCAGCCAGCTCTGAACCTGCAGCAACCAGCTATGAACCTGTAGCAGCCAGCTCTGAACCTGTAGCAACATGCTCTGAACCTGTAGCAACCAGCTCTGAACCTGTAGCAGCCAGCTCTGAACCTGTAGCAGCCAGCTCTGAACCTGCAGCAGCCAGATCTGAACCTGTAGCAACATGCTCTGAACCTGCAGCAGCCAGATCTGAACCTCTAGCAGCCAGCTCTGAACCTGTAGCAGCCAGCTCTGAACCTGTAGCAACATGCTCTGAACCTGTAGCAGCCGGCCCTGAACCTGCAGCAGCCAGATCTGAACCTGTAGCAGCCAGCTCTGAACCTGTAGCAGCCAGCTCTGAACGTGTAGCAACATGCTCTGAACCTGCAGCAGCCAGCTCTGAACCTGTAGCAGCCAGCTCTGAACCTGCAGCAGCCAGCTCTGAACCTGTAGCATCCAGCTCTGAACCTGTAGCAGCCAGCTCTGAACCTGTAGCAGCCAGCTCTGAACCTGTAGCAACATGCTCTGAACCTGTAGCAATCAGCTCTGAACCTGTAGCAGCCAGCTCTGAACCAGCAGCAGCCAGCTCTGAACCTGTAGCAACATGCTCTGAACCTGTAGCAGCCAGCTCTGAACCTGTAGCAGCCAGCTCTGAACGTGTAGCAACATGCTCTGAACCTGTAGCAGCCAGCTCTGAACCTGTAGCAACATGCTCTGAACCTGCAGCAGCCAGCTCTGAACCTGCAGCAGCCAGCTCTGAACCTGTAGCAACATGCTCTGAACCTGTAGCAACATGCTCTGAACCTGCAGCAGCCAGCTCTGAACCTGTAGCAACATGCTCTGAACCTGCAGCAGCCAGCTCTGAACCTACAGCAGCCAGATCTGAACCTGTAGCAGCCAGCTCTGAACCTGCAGCAGCCAGATCTGAACCTGTAGCAGCCAGCTCTGAACCTGCAGCAGCCAGATCTGAACCTGTAGCAACCAGCTCTGAACCTGTAGCAACATGCTCTGAACCTGCAGCAACATGCTCTGAACCTGTAGCAACCAGCTCTGAACCTGTAGCAACCAGATCTGAACCTGCAGCATCCAGCTCTGAACCTGTAGCAGCCAGCTCTGAACCTGTAGCAACATGCTCAGAACCTGCAGCAGCCAGCTCTGAACCTGCAGCAGCCAGCTCTGAACCTGCAGCAACATGCTCTGAACCTGCAGCAGCCAGATCTGAACCTGTAGCAGCCAGCTCTGAACCTGTAGCAGCCAGCTCTGAACCTGTAGCAACCAGCTCTGAACCTGCAGCAGCCAGCTCTGAACCTGCAGCAGCCAGCTCTGAACCTGTAGCAACATGCTCTGAACCTGCAGCAGCCAGCTCTGAACCTGCAGCAGCCAGCTCTGAACCTGCAGCAGCCAGCTCTGAACCTGTAGCAGCCAGCTCTGAACCTGTAGCAACATGCTCTGAACCTGCAGCAGCCAGCTCTGAACCTGCAGCAGCCAGCTCTGAACCTGTAGCAACCAGCTCTGAACCTGTAGCAACCAGCTCTGAACCTGTAGCAGCCAGCTCTGAACCTGTAGCAACATGCTCTGAACCTGCAGCAGCCAGCTCTGAACCTGCAGCAGCCAGCTCTGAACCTGCAGCAGCCAGCTCTGAACCTGTAGCAGCCAGCTCTGAACTTGTAGCAACATGCTCTGAACCTGTAGCAGCCAACTCTGAACCTGTAGCAACATGCTCTGAACCTGTAGCAACCAGCTCTGAACCTGTAGCATCCAGCTATGAACCTGCAGCAGCCAGCTCTGAACCTGCAGCAGCCAGCTCTGAACCTGTAGCAGCCAGCTCTGAACCTGCAGCAGCCAGATCCGAACCTGTAGCAGCCAGCTCTGAACCTGCAGCAACATGCTCTGAACCTGCAGCAGCCAGCTCTGAACCTGCAGCAGCCAGCTCTGAACCTGCAGCAGCCAGCTCTGAACCTGCAGCAGCCAGATCTGAACCTGTAGCAACCAGATCTGAACCTGTAGCAACATGCTCTGAACCAACAGCAGCCAGCTCTGAACCTGTAGCAGCCAGATCTGAACCTGTAGCAGCCAGATCTGAACCTGTAGCAACATGCTCTGAACCAACAGCAGCCAGCTCTGAACCTGTAGCAACATGCTCTGAACCTGCAACAGCCAGCTCTGAACCTGTAGCAACATGCTCTGAACCTGTAGCAACATGCTCTGAACCTGCAGCAGCCAGCTCTGAACCTGTAGCAACATGCTCTGAACCTGCAGCAACATGCTCTGAACCTGTAGCAACATGCTCTGAACCTGTAGCAACATGCTCTGAACCTGTAGCAACATGCTCTGAACCTGTAGCAACATGCTCTGAACCTGCAGCAGCCAGATCTGAACCTGTAGCAACATGCTCTGAACCTGTAGCAGCCAGCTCTGAACCTGTAGCAACATGCTCTGAACCTGCAACAGCCAGCTCTGAACCTGTAGCAACATGCTCTGAACCTGTAGCAACATGCTCTGAACCTGCAGCAGCCAGCTCTGAACCTGTAGCAACATGCTCTGAACCTGCAGCAACATGCTCTGAACCTGTAGCAACATGCTCTGAACCTGTAGCAACATGCTCTGAACCTGTAGCAACATGCTCTGAACCTGTAGCAACATGCTCTGAACCTGCAGCAGCCAGATCTGAACCTGTAGCAACATGCTCTGAACCTGCAGCAGCCAGCTCTGAACCTGTAGCAACATGCTCTGAACCTGCAGCAGCCAGCTCTGAACCTGCAGCAGCCAGATCTGAACCTGTAGCAGCCAGCTCTGAACCTGCAGCAGCCAGATCTGAACCTGTAGCAGCCAGCTCTGAACCTGCAGCAGCCAGATCTGAACGTGTAGCAGCCAGCTCTGAACCTGTAGCAACATGCTCTGAACCTGTAGCAACATGCTCTGAACCTGTAGCAACATGCTCTGAACCTGTAGCAACATGCTCTGAACCTGCAGCAGCCAGCTCTGAACCTGTAGCAGCCAGCTCTGAACCTGCATCAACATGCTCTGAACCTGTAGCAACATGCTCTGAACCTGCAGCAGCCAGCTCTGAACCTGCATCAACATGCTCTGAACCTGTAGCAACATGCTCTGAACCTGCAGCAGCCAGATCTGAACCTGTAGCAGCCATCTATGAACCTGCAGCAGCCAGCTCTGAACCTGTAGCAGCCAGATCTGAACCTGTAGCAGCCAGCTCTGAACCTGTAGCAACATGCTCTGAACCTGCAGCAGCCAGATTTGAACCTGTAGCAGCCAGCTCTGAACCTGTAGCAGCCAGCTCTGAACCTGTAGCAGCCAGATCTGAACCTGTAGCAGCCAGCTCTGAACCTGCAGCAACCAGCTCTGAACCTGCAGCAGCCAGATCTGAACCTGCAGCAGCCAGATCTGAACCTGCAGCAGCCAGCTCTGAACCTGTAGCAGCCAGCTCTGAACCTGTAGCAGCCAGCTCTGAACCTGTAGCAACATGCTCTGAACCTGCAGCAGCCAGCTCTGAACCTGCAGCAGCCAGCTCTGAACCTGTAGCAGCCAGCTCTGAACCTGCAGCAGCCAGCTCTGAACCTGCAGCAGCCAGCTCTGAACCTGCAGCAGCCAGCTCTGAACCTGTAGCAGCCAGCTCTGAACCTGCAGCAGCCAGCTCTGAACCTGTAGCAGCCAGCTCTGAACCTGCAGCAGCCAGCTCTGAACCTGTAGCAGCCAGCTCTGAACCTGTAGCAGCCAGCTCTGAACCTGCAGCAGCCAGCTCTGAACCTGTAGCAACCAGCTCTGAACCTGCAGCAGCCAGCTCTGAACCTGTAGCAGCCAGCTCTGAACCTGCAGCAGCCAGCTCTGAACCTGCAGCAGCCAGCTCTGAACCTGCAGCAGCCAGCTCTGAACCTGCAGCAGCATGCTCTGAACCTGCAGCAGCCAGCTCTGAACCTGTAGCAGCTAGCTCTGAACCTGCAGCAGCTAGCTCTGAACCTGCAGCCCAACCACAACCTCCAGAGTCTGCAATCAGCCCAAAACATCCAGAGTCTGCAGCCAGCCCAGAGACTGCTGTCGGATCCACGCCTCAAGGCCCCGGCAGAGCTCTGCGTAAGGCAGTACGCCGCACTATGCCATACGTACGCAGAGGCACAAGCATAGCCCCGCAGGGCACGAACGCGCAAAGCTCAAATTTTACGACCGCGTATGCGATGCGCGTTGTCTCACAATAAATTGCCCGGCGCCGGACTGTTTTGTATGTTACACAAATGAATTAAATTCCCCTTCTTCATTGCTGATCTGGACTTTTATTTAATTTTTTTGCCAAAAGTCAAGTAATCGCTTCCTCCACTGCTATCCATGACTGAAATGAATTAATTTGTCACGAGCGAATAATAACTCATGTCCTACCTGGCTGCGGGACGTTCTAAATATTTCTTGGTGGGCTATGGGCTGCAGAACCAAGGCTCCCTGTTTTTATTTTTTAGAATGTTTTATTAACATATAAACTTTAGAAACACTGCACCGGCTGCAGCCAGCCAGCTGCCTTTTTTTTGTCTCCCACTCGACCTGTCAATCAATTCAGTAGGCGTGTCAGCAAATGACCAATCAGCGACCTCAGTTTGTCCCGTAGGTAGACGCTCTGCGCGCAACTGCTCAAATTACAACAAGAATTTGGAGCAAAAATACGAGCATTTAACGCGAGAACGAAAGCTGAGCTGTACCAGCGAACGCGTGCGTACAGAATGCGCGCGTAGAGCGGCGTACAGGCAGTACGCTGAGCTCTGCCGGAGCCTTCAGTCTGAGGGTACCAAGCCTGCTGAATGGAACCAGACAGACTCTGCGCCTGCCTGTTCTAATCTGGTGGGTCCAGATAGACTCCTCTCCTGCCTGCTCAGCTGTGGGGGTCCAGACTGACTCCTCTCCTGCCTGCTTAAGGCCCCGGCAGAGCTCTGCGTACAGCCTGTACGCCGCTCTGCGTGCGTGTTGTGTGCACACGCATTCACAGGCACAGTTCTGTGTTCGTTCTCGCGTTAAATGCTTGCGTTTTTGCTCCAAATTCTTCTTGTAATTTGAGCAGCTGCGCGCAGAGCGTTTACCTACGGGACAAACTGAGGTCGCTGATTGGTCATTTGCTGACACGCCTACTGAATTGATTGACAGGTCGGGTGGGAGACAAAAAACAAGGCATGAGCTGGCTCGACTGCAGCCGCTGCAGTGTTTCTAAACTTTATATGTAAAAAATAAAAATAAAAACAGGGAGCGCTGGTCCTGCAGCCCACAGCCCACCAGGAAATATTTAGAATGTTGCGCAGCAACGTAGGACATGAATTTAATTCGCTTGTGACAAATTCATTCATTTCAGTCATGGAGTTAACGGAGGAGGAAGCGATTACTTGACTTTTGGCAAAAAAAAAACAAAAGAAAAGTCCAGATCAGCGATGAAGAAGGGGAATTTAATTCATTTGTGTCTCATATAAAACAGTCCGGCGCCGGGCAGTTTATTGTGAGACAACGCGCCTCGTGTACGCGGTCGTAAAATTTGAGCTTTGCGCATTCGTGCCCTGCGGAGCTACGCTTGTGCCTCTGCGTACGTACGACGTACAGCGGCGTACTGCCTTACGTAGAGCTCTGCCGGGGCCTTTAGCCATAGAGGTCCAGACGAACTCCTCTCCTGCCTGCTCAGCCATGGGGGTCCAGACAGACTCCTCTCGTGCCTGCTCAGCCGTGGAGGTCCAGACAGACTCCTCTTCTGTTGGTCCTGCTGCAGAAAATTGGGTTCCAGGGGATCCAACTGCAGGAGACCCTGCCTTTGCTGGCCTGTCTGCTGAGCTCATCGCTGCCAATACGACCACCGAAGAGCCTGAGTTGACCGCAGAAGATCCTGGTCCGTTGGAGGTCTTTGTCTCTAGTTTACCTGAGGTGTTCGTTCCCGGCTTGACCACAGAAGATCCTGGCCTGTGGGAGGTCTTCGCTCACAGCCCGCCTGAGGTCTTTCCACTTGTCCCAACCACAGAAGATCCTGAGTTGGCCGCAGAAGATCCTGGTCCGTCTGAGGTTGTCGTCCCTGGCCCGCCTGAGGTCTTTGTCCCCAGCCCACCTGAGGTCTTCGTCCCTGGCCCGCCTGAGGTCTTCGTCCCTGGCCCGAGTGAGGTCTTCGTCCCTGGCCCGCAATCTAGTCCGTGACCTGCTCCCGTCTGTATGAGCTGTTGGACGACTTCTAGGCCGCCTGCCTGACCGGCTCCGGCCTGTTGAATGGTCTCCCGGCTGCCCGTCTGACCCAATCCTACCTGAACGGGGAAAAAAAAAAAAAAAGGAGTTTGTGTTAACCACAGGCATAACACAAACTCCTTTTTTTAATGCAATAAAAGACAAACGTAAAATAAGTTCAGCCAAGTGAGGATCAAACCCGAGTCGAGATAAAGTTTGGAGTGGCAACCTGACGCGCTTCCAGTGAACAACCGGGGCGTGTTGCTCTTTCCAGGTCCACTTTTCCTTTAAACGAACCGCCCCTCATAAAATCCTGGCTACGCCCATGCCATGAAATAACTGATTTTTATGTTCTCGAATCACCTAATACACAATTAATCCTGGGCTACCCTTGGTTGAAGAGACACAACCCATCCATTAACTGGGAGCTCAGGAGAGTGGAGAGATGGAGTGACTTTTGTTTAAAACATCGTTTACGTGTTGCCGTCGATAATCTTCCTAAGGTTAACATCCCCGAAGAGGACATTGATATTACTGGTGTTCCACCTGTTTACCACGACTTGGCTTTGGTATTTAGTAAGCAAAGAGCTCAATCTTTGCGCCCTCATCATCCTTATGACTGTGCTATCGACCTTCTTCCTGGAGCCCCACTACCTTCGAGCCGATTGTACAATCTCTCTGGTCCTGAAAGAGATTCAATGAGAAAGTACATCAAAGAATCCCTTGACTCTCTCTCTTCCTCCTCATCGTCCTTACAACTGCTCCATCAATCTCCTCCCTGGAGCCCCTCCCCCAGCTAGCCACCTATACCACCTTTCTGGCCCTGAATTCGACTCCATGGAATCTTACATTGAGAAATCTCTAGAGTCTGGAATTATCAATCCATCATCTTCTCCAGTGGCGGCAGCGTGCTTTTTCATTGCTAAGAAGGACAAGACACTACACCATTGCATTTATTACCGGGGCCTAAACAATATAACAATAAAGAACAAGTATCCACAACCATTAATCGACTCTATTCATGAACAATTACAATCCGCTACCATCTTTACCAAACTAGTACGCTAGAACGCTTCTTATCTCGTCTGAATCAAGGAGGGTGATGTGTAGAAGACAACATTTAAGACACCTTTGGGACATTTTGAATATCTCGTTGTGCCTTTTGGCATCACCAACGCTCCCACCGTTTTTCAAGCACTGGTAAACGACGTATTAAGAGACTTTATTGGAGACTTTGTATTTGTCTACTTGGATGACATTCTCATCTATTCCAAGACTAATATTGAACACATCTCACAAGTCTCAACTGTACTCCAGAGACTTTATGAGAATCAACTTTTTGTAAAAGGGGAAAAATGTGACTTTCATACATTTTCTGTTTCCTTTTTGGGGTTTATATTAGGGGAAGGGCACTACGGGATGGACCCTGAAAAAACTAAGGCAGTAGTGGAGTGGCCAGTTCCTAATACCAGGAAGCAACTGCAATGGTTTCTAGGCTTTGCAAACTTTTACAGACATTTCGTCAAAGACTACAGCCGTATCGCCGCACCTTTATCCCAGCTTACCTCCACAAAAAGAACCTTCAAATGGACCCCAGAATTCAACTCTGCTTTCGGTAAGCTAAAGCAACTTTTTTCTTCCACACCCATCCTCTGCCATCCGGACCCCTCTCGTCAATTCATCCTTGAGGTGGACGCTTCTGACACCAGAGTAGGTGCAGTATTATCTCAAAGATCACCCAAAGACAATAAAGTACACCCATGTGCCTTTTTTTCTCGCCGGTTGTCTTAAGCCGAAAGTAATTATGACATGGGCAATAGGGACTTGTTAGCCGTAAAATTAGCATTGGAGGAGTGGCGCCATTGGCTCGAGAACACGGAAATCCCTTTCCTCATTTGGACCGACCATAAGAACCTCACGTATCTTAGAGACGCTAAACGGTTTAATCCCAGGCAGGCATGCTGGTCACTTTTCTTCTACCTTTTCAATTACTCTCTGACGTTCAGACCCGGTTCTAAAAATGTGAAACCCGACGTTCTGTCGCACCAGTTTTTTCCTCCAGACGCTCCTGAATCCGAAGAAAGCATCATACCTCCGGTATGTATCATTGGAGCTCTCACCTGGCCCATCATCAATGAGGTTCGTGAAGCCCAACAATTGGAACCGGATCTTGGCACGGGACCCCCTGGTACACTCTTCTCTTCCGCATCCATGAGATCTAAGGTACTCGAGTGCATGCAAATGGACAAACTCTCGTGTCACCCAGGTATTTCCCGTATGTTGTCTTTAAAGAAGACCCATTTTTGGTGGCCCACTCTGTCACAAGATGTTAAAGGATTTGTTGTAGCTTGTCCCACATGTGCCAAGAACAAGACAGGAACTCAACCCCCCTGCAGGTCTTCTTCAACCTCTATCCACGCCCAGCCGTCCATGGTCTCATATCACCATAGATTTCGTCACTGGTTTGCCTCCATCAGAAGTTAACACCACTATCCTCACTGTCATTGACAGGTTTTCAAAAGCAGCCCATTTCATACAACTACCCAAATTACCATCCACTATGGAGACAGCTCAACTCCTCATGCAACACATCTTGTGTGTTTCATCTATGGATACGATTTTTTCCACGAAACGGACCGGGCCAGGAGAAGCGGTTTGCCCCTCCGACACGCACGCTGTCGGATACATGATGGACTCCTGGGGACAGTGGCAACCCATGTGTTTGACCGTCCTGTCTGTCGAAGACGTGGAAGATTTGTGGATTATTGGGATATTGGTGGCAGCTGCTCTGTTTTTTGGCGTGAGCGGAGCTGTCTGTTACTGGAAGATCAGGAAGACTTCGGCAGCTATCGGCGCACTGGCCAAACTTCCTGATCAGCAAGAGTCTCTGATCCGGGCTGTGAGCTCCTCAACCCAGCTGTTGTACGAGCTGAACCGCACAATGGGAGCGGTAGACCACCGTGGACCTGCGGTGCGCTTTGGAACTCGTTTACAGCCGCCCGGCATTAATCAGGGCACGGATGGGGGTTCGTAGCTTCGGAAACTCATTTGATTCGGCGATTTTGGACCTGAACAGCACCTGGACTCTGGAAGGCTGCAGTCAAAAAGAACACTGTGGCCTGGATTGAAGATAAACAATAACTATCTAATCTAGTTTCTGCTCGACCTTGGAAAAGAAGAAGGCCGTTTGCTAGGAACTATTCTCCTGGAGTGAAGCTGAGAGACACTGCTGACCCCCCCCCTCCCTCCCCAGAGGTCTCTGGGAGTGCGCTCGGAGGCGCCAAGGTTAACAACTGCTGAACTGTGTTATCTGAAGTGCTGCTCACAGACTCTTTTGATCTCCTTGCATGTCGTCAAATCTGCAACAATGTCTTGTCTGGTTGTGCTTATTGCTGATAGAGTTTTTGGGACTTTATCATAGAGTGTCTTAAGGCAATCTTTGATAGATTCTTTTTTTGAATATCACAAATGATACCTATTGTGTTTTTCCTTTTTCCATATCTGTTTGACCTTCATCCGGAGACGGATGAGCGCGGCCGCGCAGAAGAACATGTCATGTGTTTGGAAATGCTGCAGCTTGCATACTCTCCCTCTCTGGACGACTGTGCTACATAATCACGTTGTATTAATTAACTGGTGCAATGTTAATAAATAAATCTCTTGTCTCTTATCCCTCTTATCTTCTGCATCCACTACATTCCCTCCGATGTGGTGTCAGACAAAGGTTCCCAATTCATTTCCCAGGTTTGGCAATGTTTTTGCAACACCTTAGGGGCATCAACCAGTCTCACCTCCAGCTATCACCCGCAGTCAAACGGTCAGGCAGAATGGTGTAATCAGGAGCTCGAAACCACCCTGAGATGCCTCGTAGAGCGCAACCCGTCTGCCTGGAGTCAACATCTGGACTGGGTTGAATATGCCCACAATTCCCACAAATCCACAGCCACAGGTATGTCACCCTTTGAAGCCTCCCTTGGTTATTTGCCTCCCCTGTTCCCCAGTCAGGAGACAGACATTTCTGTACCATCGGTCCAGCATCACTTTCGCCGCTGCCGACGTGTGTGGCACCAAGCAAAGGTGGCGCTACTTCACACGGCAGAACAGAATAAAAGATTTGTCAACCGTCAGCAATCCTCTGCACCATCCTATCAGGTGGGTCCGAGAGGTTGGCTCTCCACCAGAGACATTACCCTGAAGGACACCCCCAGGAAGATGGTACATCTGTTCATCGGCCCGTTCTCCATAATTAAGATCGTCAACCCCTCTGCAGTACGTCTCCAGCTTCCCAACACCATGAAAATTCACCCGACTTTCCATGTCTCACAAATCAAGTCCTCTTGTCGATTTTGGTCCGGTCTTGGTTCTCTTGGGTCCTGCTCCTCGTTCCTCAAGTTTATTAATGTTTATGTTTATTAAATATGCTCTTTTTTTTTATACAAAAAACACAATACAAAACAATCCCATAAATGATAATGTACAAAATATTTAAAAAAAATGAAAGGTAGCAGAAAGAAGAAAAAATCTTATTATATCTGCCCCTTTTTTCAAACAATCAGTTTAAACAATAATAATCTTCCAGTAACAGTACAAAATGAATAACTCTTTCTAATTTTCTAACTAATACAATACACATTACGTACTTCATTTCATATATATATTTTTTAACAAATTCGTTTTGATCATTTTCTTAAATGTAAACATTGACTTGGCATTTTTAACTACATTCTCCAAGCCATTCCATAATCCAATTCCCTGGATTGAGGTAGACCGTCCCTTCAAACTAGTTCTGAATTGTGGTTTTACAAATATCTCTGTCCCCTTAAGATTATAACAACTTTGTCTTTTAACAAAATGCATTTGGATATTTAAAGGTAATGCGTTATTCTGAGCCCTATACATAACTGATAAAATATTATAATCTACCAAATCATGGAACTTCAATAACTTCAGTTGATAAAATAATGTACTAGATGGATGACAGTAATGTTTTCTAGTGATAATTCTTACAGCTCTTTTCTGTAATACAAAAATAGGCTTTGTGATTGTTTTACACGCTTTCCCCCAAACATCAATACAATAGATTGAGTGTGGAACAATGATTGTGTTATACAACAAATACAGAGCTTTATCATTCAATAAGTCTCTGACTTTATACAGTATTGCAATAGATTTAGCTATTTTTATTCTTACAGAATTTACGTTGTTTCCATGTCAGTTTGTCATCAATAATAACACCCAAAAACTTCACCTCACTCACTCTACAAATCTCAATACCTGTTTTTTAACAACCTTGCCTCATGTGCAATATTTCCATTTTTTTTTGTTAGATGTTCATTTATGTAAACGTTTGTTCCCTGCTGTTTTTTTGCTTGCATTATTACCTTGTTTCTTGACTTCCTGCTAATGAACCTGACACCTATTGACGGTTTAAATTTTTGTGATTTACTGGGCAGGGTATGACCAATTGAAATGTCCTCATGTTCTATGTCAATGTTCCTACCCTGTTAAAAAGTAGCTACTTGCTCCTCCAGAGTCTGTAATTCTTCCGGTGGTGCATTCTCTGTTGTGTTAGGACCGGTAAGAGCTTCTTCCCATGTCCAACGCTTAACATCAAGTCCTGTGATCACCAAGTTGTCTCGCTTAGTGTATTGTTCTAAGTCATCTATTTTTTGTTCCAGTTCAGCTATTTTATTGTCTTTGCTAATTATCAGTTCTCTCAGTTGTTTTACTTCATGAACCAGACCGGCCCGGCGATCCATTTTTGCTGATAATTTTGCTAGTTCTTCACCCATAAAGTTTAATGATTTTTCAATTTCTTGCATTTCTGCTGAGTTGTTTCCCTCTGACTCTTGTGTCTTTTGTCCACTTTTTTCGTCATTACTTACAGAGTTTGTAGTCTGGTGGTAGCAGGCCTCTGGTTGATGGTTTGTTTGCTGAACCACGTGGCCCTTCCACGAGGCTCACAGGCCTAACAATGGTGGCTGTGGCCCAGCGCCTAGATCAGCTGTTATCAGATCAGAACTCACGGTCACAGCAGCTTGCAACAATCAGATCTGTTATCCCAAGAGGTTGGCTCACTAGCCTGGCTTAGACGGCGGTCCTCCGGTTTGCACATGGTGCTCGACCTCCTCCGGTCGCAGCAGCTCCGATGTTAGCCCAGCTAGCACAACACGTAGCTCCAGATGTAGCTCCGATGCTAGCCCAGCTCGTGGCTCCAGACGGCGGTCCTCCGGTTCGTACACGGTGCCCGGCCCAGCTCGTAGCTCCAGACGGCAGTTCTCCGGTTCGCGCACGGTGCCTGGCCTCCTCCAGTCGCAGCAGCTCCGATGTTAGCCCAGCTAGCACAACACGTAGCTCCAGATGTAGCTCCGATGCTAGCCCAGCTCGTGGCTCCAGACGGCGGTCCTCCGGTTCGTACACGGTGCCCGGCCCAGCTCGTAGCTCCAGACGGCAGTTCTTCGGTTCGCGCACGGTGCCTGGCCTCCTCCGGTCGCAGCAGCTCGGATGTTAGCCCAGCTAGCACAGCACGTAGCTCCAGACGTAGCTCCGATGCTAGCCCAGCTCATAGCTTCAGACGGCGGTACCTTGGTCCTTGCACGGTGCTCAGCCTCCTTCGGTCGCAACAGCTCTGAGGTTGGCACACTAGCTTGTTTCGTGGTACCTGTCGATGGCTTTTCAGTCCGTTCGCGGTGTTCGGCCTGCTCTGGTCGCAGCAGCTCCGAGGTCGGCTAGCCAAGTCGTGCCCTCCAGCCACTAGCCTGCCTTGTTTGCCCTCTGGGATTCACACTACTGGAACCATTCAATATGCCTCAACGCCCATCTACCTACTCCATCTGTAAGAATAAACAGACAAACAAATATCAGTCCTCTCTGTTGCCTCCTGGCCAAGCCCTTCTGACCATCTGCTTCCTCTTCCAGGAGTTCCAGATGACCACCTGTCTATATGTAAATTAGTATCACTGTAAATAATAAACACTGTCACCTTTTCCATCGGAGTCTTGTGTCGTTCCGGGTCTCGTTACCAACTGGGTTCTCAGAGATTATAACAACTTTAAGCTCTTTTTTTCTGGAAACCAGCATTTGTTCAGAGTCAGATCAAAGTCAGAGGACGTCAGCTTTATTTTCTGCATGCTGGCTTCCTTTCAGCTCAGTGAACTTTTGTGAATATATAAAATTGACAAGTTTGTAATTGCCCCAGCTGTCACTCATCACTCAGCAAACCAAGCTGTGGGGTTGTGAGGTTTAGCATTTGTTGAGCCCACAACTGAGATTTGACCGTAAACGGAAGCACTACATCTGGTTTCAATGTCTCTTAGATCACACAGACTGATATGGGCCTGGTGTCAAGATTCACCGAGTCCCAAATGCTGAAACTCCACATGTGCTGTTTGGCAACAAAACACTGGGCTGGGAGCCAGGAGGGAGAAATGTTGGACCGATGGCACTGGAAGAAAAACAAGGAAGAACAGAGCAACATCAGTGCTTTTGACAAAAAGAGAAGAGAATGTTTGTTTTCAGACACGGTTGTCATAGAGTCTTTTGTTCATGAAGTAACATTGCACATCTTATTCTGAAGTTTGCAAATGGTTTATTTTTCCATAACAGCATACTTGTCAGGGTCTGGTACTGTGGGAAAGATTAGTCAGAGAATACGACTTGTTGAGCTGAACAAGGCTTAAACAAACATCATGCACAGCAAAACTTGAAAAAAAAAACATCTTCTGCTGGTCCATCAGGCAGAGTTACTGCTGCAGCTTTGGTTAATCCATGCACCGCCATGCTTACTGTGCAACAGATCCTTCTTATTATCATTCCAGCTCCAGCTGCTTTGGATTTTTGTTCTGACCTTCCAAACTCATAATGAAAACAACTGATCATCAAATGCGATCAGGGATTTCTGGGCGTTAACCTACACTTTTACAATCCAACTGCCTCTAAAGACCAGACAAAATTACATACTGCTGCATGAACCCACATCCAAAAAGGTGATGATGTTGTGAAAAATGTAAACATTTCAGAACTACTGAATATTTCAAGCCCATATTTTAAAATGGAAAACAGTCAAAATATAAAATGTTTAAACAGACAATGTTGATGCATGCTCAATAATCCAGGCAGAAAAATCCAACAAGGTTGAGGCAGGTCCTCTGACCTTAGTCCAAATGACTTCTAGTCTTGAAATAAAAATTATTATTATTTACCTTGTGAGTTTTTAGCAGTGTATATCATTGTTGTCTATAGCCCTGGATGCTAATGCAAGTTGGCCAAGTTTCAAAAATTAAAATTATAAAACAATCATCAAATGTGACTTCAATCTTATTATACCTTAATAATGGATAAACAATAAAGTCCATATTAGCTTTTTTTCAGTGAGTTTTTCTTTTGACAGTAATGTGTTTTCTACAGAAGAGTAGAAAAGTAACCCAGAGGCAAAATTCAGACGGATTTACAAACAGATCACTGGGAGTAAAAATGTTATTTGAATAAACAGATTGCTTCCCTAAAACTATCTGCAGAGTCCTGATCCACGTCTAATTTAACGTATGTGTTTCCAAATGGAAGCAAGAACACCCAGAGAATCTTCCAGTGATACAGGGAAAAATAAAAATCAGCTTGCATGGGATTTTTAGTTCTGACAGAGTTCTTACAAAAACATGTTCCCACAGTCCGAGCAGAGATTTGGAAGATTACTGAGGAAATACCATCCAGTGGAGGACACTGGA